>PVKP010037803.1:0-21389 GCA_004027715.1 Plecturocebus donacophilus | reverse complement strand
TTGCGCCACTACACTACAGCCTGGACAATAGAGAGACTCCGCCTCAAAAAAAAAAAAGAAAAATTCACTAGGCAGTTTTGGAAGACAATTCTCCGAGGGGGGGGGAGCTCTCTTGATTTTCTGCCTGTCTTAAGAAGAAAAGCACTGAGGCCGGACGCAGTGGTTCACGCCTGTAATCCAAGCACTTTGGAGGCCAAGGCGGGCGGATCACCTGAGGTCGGGAGTTCAAGACCAGCCTGACCAACATGGTGAGACCCCGTCTTTATTAAAAAAAAAAAGAGAGAAGCACTGAAAGCCTTTTAAGTAATCCATGGGTAAAAGAAGATATCACAAATTAAAAGCAACGTCAAAATAAATTATAAGCATAGAGCACATCGAAGTCTGCGGGATGCAGCAGTGCCAGAGAAAAATGTATGGCTTTAAATGCTTATATCAGAAAACAAAAAGTGCCTAAAATCTATAATCTAAGGTTTCACTTCCAAAAGCTACAGAGCACAAAGCAGAAGAAAGTTTTAAAGAGCATAAACCAATGAAATAGTAAAGACAAACACAGTTATCTAAGTTGATTATTTGAAAAGATAACTGATAAATCATTAGACTAATCAAAATAAAAAGAACGTGTTGGCCAAATGCAGTGGTCACGCCTATAATAGCACTTTGGGAGGCCAAGACAAGTGGGACTGCTTGAGGCCAGAAGTTCAAAATCAGTCTGGCCAACATGGTGAAACCCCATCTCTACTAAAAATATAAAAAATTAGCCAGGCGTGGTGGTGGGCACCTGTGATCCCAGCTACTCAGGAGGCTGAGGCAGGAGAATCACTTGAACCCAGGAGGTGGAGGCTGCAGTGAGCCGAGATTGTGCCACTGCACTCTAGCCTGGGCAACAAGAATGAAACTCAAAAAAAAAAAAAGAAGAAGAACATATAAACAATACCAGAAATTAAAGAAGAGATATCACTACAGATCCTATAGACATTAGAAGGATAGCAAGGAAATCTTATAAACTCCTGCCAGTCAAATAAAATGAACAAATTTCCCTAAACTGACACAAGATGAAATAGAAAACCTGAATAACCTTAAGTCTAGTATAGAAACTAAATTTGAATTTGTTATCAAAACCATTCCAAAAAGAAAATTCCAAGTCCAGATATTATCACTGGTACATTCTAAAATTCAAGAAAGAATACCAGTATTACACAAACTACTTCAGTAAATAGAGGGAACATTTCCCAACCTTTTTATGAAGCCATCATAACCCTAATACCAAAACCTGACAAAGACATTACCATCAAAATATAAAGCAATATACCTAATAAAGAAATAGGCCAAAATTCCTATCAAAATAATAGTCAATACAAAAAGGATACATAATACACTGTGATCCAGTTGGGTTATCCCAGTAACCAAGATTATTTTAACTTTTGAAAACCATCATTAATTTATCCATTCTACCACTGAAAGACATTCCAGTTTATTTCTGAATCTTGGCTCTTGCAAATAAGGCTACTATGAACATTCTGTTCCACTATGCTGGTACAAAAATACAAGGATTTTGGCCGGGTGAGGTGGCTCACGCCTGTAATTCCAACATTTTGGGAGGCCGAGGCCAGCAGATCACCTGAGATCAGCAGTTCGAGACCAGTCTGACCAACATAGAGAAACCCTGTCTCTACGCAAAATACAAAACTAGCCAGGCATGGTGAGGCATGCCTGTAATCCCAGCTACTCAGGAGACTGTGCCAGGAGAATCACTTGAACCTGGGAGTTGGAGGTTGCTGTGAGCCAAGACAGTGCCATTGCACTCCAGCCTGGACAACAAGAGTGAAATTCCATCTCAAAAAAAAAAAAAAGAAAGAAACAAGGATTTCATTCATCAGGATATAAAGACAGGAGTAAAACTCCTGCAGTTAAAATACATGAATCCTGAATTTAAAATACTCTTACTAACATATTTCCAAAAATGACTGTATCCATTTACACTGCTGCCAAAAGTGAAATGTAATTTCTCTACATTCTCACCAATACTTCATATTATCAAATTTTTTAATGTTTGTCAATGTGATGGAAGTAAAATGGTTTCTTCTCATGGCTCTACTTTGCATTTTCCTTTTTACCAATGAGATTATAATTCAGTATTTTTCCAAGTGTGAGCTGCTGTGAATCATGATATTGCTTAGGGGAATTGCAATCTTTTTTTTTTTTTTTTTTTTGAGACGAAGTCTTACTCTGTTGCCCAGACTAGAGTGCAATCTCAGCTCACCACAACCTCCACCTCCCAAGTTCAAGCGATTCCCGTGCCTCAGCCTCCCAAGTAACTGGGACTACAGGCACACGCCACCACGCCTAGCTAAATTTTGTATTTTTAGTAGAGACGGGGTTTCACCAGGTTGGCCATGATGTTCTTCAACTCCAGACCTCAAGTGATCCACCCTCTTCAGCCTCCCAAAGTGCTGGGATTACAGGTGTGAGCCACTGCACCCAGCCACAACCAGCATTCTTAATAAAAAAGGATCAGAAAATATCAGAGTGCACTTAATAAAGATTAAGTACTATTTCATGAAACTTTTATTTTCATTGTGTGTGTGTGTGTGTGTGTGTGTGTGTGTGTGTGTGTGTGTGTACTGGGCCACAACATAAAATGTTTTTGTTAACTGCTAGCAGAAGCTAGAAAACGAGTTAAAAGCCATTACTATTGTGTTTAACTATAACAAAACTCCACTGAAATACTTGGACAACTGAATGGTACATCATTTTGGCCCAAAGCACAAAGGAATATATTTCATAAGGTAGGAAATTCTCACATAACCCATAAATATATACACCTACTATGGACCCACAAAATGAAAAATAAAATAAGCTGGGGGGGGAAAAGAAGGCAAGATTCACCACATTCTTCGCTGCTGACTGTCAAAAAAAAGAACAACCAGCCCCAACCTTTGTGGTACCAAGGACCAGCTTCGTTTTCCACGGATGGGGTGGGGAATCAGATGGTTTCAGGATTAAACTGTTCCACCTCAGATCATCAGGCATCAGATAGATCACGCAACCTAGATCCCTTGTATGAGCAGTTCACAACAGAGTTTGCACTCATATGAAATATGATAATCTAATGCTGCTACTGATCTGACAGGAGGTGGAGCTCAGGTGGTAAACCTCACTCACCTGCCTCTCACCTCCTGCTGTGTAGTCCAGTACAGGGCCACGGCCCCGGGGTTGGGGATCCTTAATTTAAAACAGCGGTGTCCAATCTTTTGGCTTCCCTGGGCCACAATGGAAGGCCACACATAAAATACACCAATAACAGCTAATAAGTAAAAAAATAACCCCACCTCATAATGTTTCTAAAAAGTTTACAAAATTTGTGTTGAGCCTAATTCAAAGCCATTCTGGGCTGCATGATTTACAAGAGGAGAAAACTTTGACAGAAACAATAAGGGGTATGTTATATAAAGAAAAAGATTCTATAAAACCAACTGGACTAATTCTAAGACAAGGCTTCTTTCGGCACAAAATTCTAAAGATTTATATTTTTATTCAGTCAACAAAGATTTGCCAAGCCTCTATTATATTGTTTCTGCATTAAAATATATCTCCCTCACAATTTTAATTCCCAGTTACAGCCTTTAAAGCAAGGGTGTACAATTTTTTGGATTCCCTGGGCCACACTGGAAGAATTGTCTTGGGTTACCTGTAAAATAAATTAACAATAACTGATGAACCAAAAAAAAAAAAAATCGTCATAAATCTCATAACGTTTTAAGAAAGTTTATAAATTTGTGTTGGGCGCAGGTTGGACAAGTTTGCTTTAAGGCGTGATATCCTTGGTTAATCTGTCTTAATTGCCTCTTAGTGAAAATATTTTGCTTCTTGGACTGCTAAACCACATACCATGACTAAACTTCTCCGGCCTTACTCTTATACTTTCAAATTAACTATTCTCTTCTTAAGAATTCTCTCCTCGGCTGGGAATGGTGGCTCACGCCTGTAATCCCAGCACTCTGGGAGGCCAAGGCAGGCAGATCACAAGGTCAAGAGATCGAGACCATCCTGGTTAACGTGGTGAAACTCCGTTTCTATTAAAAATACAAAAATTAGCTGACCATAGTGGCACATGCCTATAATCTCAGCTACTCAGAAGGCTGAAGCAGCAGAATCACTTGAACCTGGGAGGTGGTGGTTGCAGTGAGCAGATATCACACCATTGCACTCCAGCCTGGGTGACAGAATAAGACTCCATCTCAAAAAAAAAAAAAAAAAAAATTATCTCCTTACAAGCTGCTAGACCACTCACACCACAGCAACTGTCTGATGGCAATGATTGTGTGAATCTGTCTGCCACTTAGTGTGATGCAAGGTATTTAAATTCCTTAACTTCCGCCAGGCACAGTGACTCACACCTGTAATCCCAGCATCTTGGAAGGCCAAGGAGGGCTGATTACTTGAGGCCAGGAATTTGAGACCAGCCTGTGCAACATGGCAAAACCTCATCTCTACAAAAACTACAAGAATTAGCCGGGCGTGGTGATACAAGTCTGTAGTCACAGCTACTGTAGTCCCCACCTGAGCCTGAGGAAGTCAAGGCTTCAGTGAAGCATGACTGCACAACTGCACAACTCCAGCCTGAGAAACAGAGAGACCCTGTCTCAAAAAATAAAAAATAAATTCTTGTAACTTCCCTGGGATTCAATGTCATCTCAAAAACAGGTAAAACAAAAGGCATCAAGGAATGGCAAGAATTACATAATTTTTTAAAAAATCAAAATAACTGGCCAGGCATGGTAGCTCATGCCTGTAATCCCAGCACTTTGGGAGGCCAAGGTAGACGGACCGTTTCAGGTCAGGAGTTCAAGACCAGCCTGGCCAATACGGTGAAACCTTGTCTCTACCGAAAATACAAAAAAATTAGCCAGGTGTACTGGCACATGCCTCTAGTCCCAGCTATTCGGGAGGCTGGGGCACGAGAATCACTTGAACCCAGGCAGTGGAAGTTGCAGTGAGCCTAAATCATGCCATGCACTCTGGCTGGGGCAGACTCAAAAACTATTAATTTTTAAAAATTGGCTGGGCGCTGTGGCTCACACCTGTAATCCCAGCTCTCAGGGAGGCAGAGGCGGGAGGACAGCTTGAGCTCAGGAGTTTGACACCTACCTGGGCAATAAAGCAAGACCCCGTTCTCCACAAAAATGAAAAAAAAATAAATAAATAAATAAATAAATAAATAATTTTTAAAAATTAAAAAGTGTTAATGGGATAAATGAAAGAAAAAATAATTATATAAACTCCCTTCTCCCATTGCCTCCCTTCAACTTTTTTAATTTTAGTTTTTTTAAATTTCCTCTCAATGCAATAAAATGCTTTTAAAGAAGAAGGCACTTAAACTAAGGTACCAGGAAAAATGGGAGAAAAAAAAAAAAGGTGAGGAAATGGCAATACAAGTAAGAGTAAACTGATCAAGTGGGGTTACTGCTCTGCCTATACCCTTTCCTTGTATGTCCAAAATTTGAAGAGGCGAATATGAAGATACTTCTTTTCCCATGGCAGGCAAAATTCTTAAGAACCTTAAATAAATAACCCTCCCCTCAAGTCTGGGAAAGACCTGTATAAATAATGGAATATTATTACTGTGGTTATGTTTTCTGACAAAATATAAGTATGCAGATGTAGTTAAGGTCCTTAATCAGTTGAGTTCACCAAAAAGGAGACTATATGGGTGGGCCTGACCTAATCTGGTGACCTTTTTAAAAGAGAACTTAAAGGGGAATCAGAGATCAGACACAGAGGAAATCAAGGAGACTGATTACTGCTAGCCCGGATAAACGCTAACAGTCATTTTGTGAACTGTCTATGTGGCCACATGGCAAGGAACTGAGAGTAGTCCTTGGCCAACAGCTAACAAGAAGGTGGGGACTTCAGTCATACTACCGCAAGGAAATTAATTGTTCCAACAAGTAGTGACCTTGAAAGGCAACTCTGACCAGGCACACAGGCTCACACCTGTAATCTCAGTACTTTGGGAGGCCAAGGGGGATGGATCACAAGGTCAAGAGATTGAGACCATCCTGGCCAAAATGGTGAAACCCGGTCTCTACCAAAAATGCAAAAATTAGCTGGGTGTGGGGGAGTACAGCTGTAGTCCCAGCAACTCGGGAGGCTGAGGCAGGAGAACTGCTTGAACCGTGAGGCGGAGGTTGCAGTGAACCCCTCCTAAAAAAAAAAAAAGACAACTCTAAGGCTCAGATATGAACTGCAGCCACAGCTGACACCCTGATTTTAGCCTGTAAGATGCTCAGCTATACCTTTCTAAACTTCTGACCTATGGAAGCTGAAATAATTAAGTGTTAAGCTGCTAAGTGTGTAATTTGTTACGAATAAAAAAAAAAAAACCCTAATACGCCCCCCTCATTAAGGATATAAAGATACAGGACAAAGCAACAAATAAAAGGGGAAACAAGAATGATGTATCTTTCCCCAGAATATATTATTTCTTCTTACAGCACTGAGATTATGAAGATGCATAAAGCACCAGAATCGAGGGGAAAAAAGCTGAAAACTATATAAAATTCTATAAATTTTAAGTTACAGCAATTAAAAGGGTTTTTCACACACATCTTGTTACACAACCACCATAAGATATTATCCCATTTTATTTTCTTTTTTAAAGAGATGGGGTCTTGTATGTTGCCCAGGCAGGCCTCAAACTCCTGGGTTTAAGAGTTCCTCCTGCCTCGGTCTACAGAGTAGCTGGAACTACAGGAGTGCACCACTGCGCCCAGCTCCCCATTTTAGAGATGAAGAAAGTAAGGCTCATAGGGGTAACATCCTGAACACCGCAAACCCAGGGCATGTTCAAAGTAACTTCAGTCCAGGGCCCACTTCCTCTCCCCTGAACCATAGTGCCCTTAAGGCTTTAAAAGAGCCAATCAAGTCTACAGTCATTCTATTACTCTCTTCAAAGGAGGCAATCCTAGTAACACAACAAATTTCCATATTTTGCATCTATTTAAATATCCCAACATCGAAACTGAAGTGGATACAGAAAAATTTCCACTCAAAAGTAGTTCGTTTGTGAAAATGATCATTAGCAGGCCACTTGAATTTAGTTTACTCAAAGTACATTTTAAACACTTAAAGGAAAAAAACGTGGCAAAACACCTGTAGATCTTCTACACCTTTATTTAGGTAATAGTTTGTCTTATAAGTATTCTTAATCATCAAAGGCAAGGAAATAACATTTCTGCTAAGTATTCCTAATCATCAAAAGCAAGGAAGTAACATTTCTGCTTCTTTCTATTTCATATTTCCCTGCTTCGTTAAAACTTTTTAGTCTGAATTCTTCATACATTATGAATATAAGAACAACGTACATTATACTACCATACGATAAACAAGTTGTTTTTATTTTCACTGTTCTGTATATTTCCCTAAGTGTTTCACCATGAGAATGTGCAATTTTCTTAAAACACGAGGAAAACTAAAATGTAGAGTCACATTCAAATTCCACATAAGTTACAAATCACACAACTTTGTGCCAATTCAGATATTTTCTAGTGTAAACACTATTTTTGCTAAGATGCAAAATACAGTCCTAGTCAGAACCACGAGAAAGAATAAACTCTATCCATTTTGACACCAACTTTAACAGCAAATAATTCTTTATAACAAATTGCAGTTTTTTGTCTTCTCCAAAACCATCCCAAGACTTACACGCCCGGGGCACGATTCCCTGCAATGTGAAGAGAATCGATAACATTTCAAATGTGGGTGGATGGGGGTGACCTGACAGTCCTAAAACCTGAAAATTTCTTAGTACCCATACCATACAAGCAGCACCCAGTCCGGACCCTGCAAACGAGGCTCAGGTCCAACTCCAAGCATTCGTTTCCCACCCCGCCCCCACCTCGAGAAAGGAGGGAAAACAACTTTTATTGGCCTCGTTTCTCAGGGGACTGGCAAACTAGCGGGACAGTGCTTGGGCCTGGACACGTTTCATAAGGAGGGCCCCGTCGCGAACTCAAGAGAGCAGATAGCTGGAAAGCCCGGCACTAACGCCTCATCTCCCCCAGCCGCCACCCCCTGCCCCACCCCGCCAACAAGAAGCCTGGGCCAGCCACCCCGCCGAGCGACCCTCCAGGCCCCTGCGCTGAGGCGAGCTCGTTGTCATGTGACGCCGCTGCCGCTAAAACACCGCAGAAACGCAGGTCGGCGAGCGGCGGAAGGTATTCGCGCCAGCCCGCCTCGGCCCGGCCCCGCTGGGCGCGGGCGAGTCCCGAGAGCCCGGGCGGGGGGGCGGAGGGCGGGCTTGGCTGCGGGCCCGAGCGCGCCACAAAGGCTTCCGCGCCTGTCGCGGTAGTGCCCGGGCGGGAGGGGGCAAAATTTTCGGGGCCCGCGAGAGGGGTGGCGAGCGACGAAGGCGCCAGGGTGCCCGCCGCGCCCACAGCTGCTTCTCCGGGCACTCGGACGGCCCACGACCGCCGCGCCCCGCATAGGCCCGCGCGGCCTCCCTCCCCCGCGCGGGGCCCGCGCCCGGCCCGCCCGCTCCCCGCTCGCGCTCTCTCGCTCTCGCCCGGCCTCCATCTTGGATCGGCGCTTCCAGCCCCCGCGCCGCTGCCGCCGCATTCCCCCTCTTTCCCGCCCCCCGCCGCCGTCGCCGCCGCCCGCACTCACCTCAGCTGCCCATCCGGGCGCCACCGGCCGTCGACCTAGTTTCCCCCCAAAAGTCTCCGGTGTGTTATTCCCGATGTGGGGGGGTTGTTACGGGGTGGTCGCCGGGGGTTCGGGAGCGGGGGCCGCGCCTTCAACGGAGCTGCAATCCTAACCCGCCATCTGGTGGCATTTTCCACACGCCAATGGCGCCGCTGCAGACTTGGGTCCGGACCGCCCTCTGCTGGCCGCGGTGCTCACTGCCTTGCTGAAGGGACGGGCCTGCCCGGAAAGGGGAGGGAGCTGAGGCGCGAGCTAGGGGCCGCGGCAGGGGCGCGCGCAAACGCTTTCCTGTGGGGATTGCGCGCACGCGCACCAGCGAGGCGGGAAACGTGGCCTTTGCGTGGCGGCCCCGCCCCCACACGGAGCGCTCGCGCAGCTCAGCCAATCGCGAGCGGCGTAGATTTCTGGGTAAGGGCGCTGTGGACGGTTCTTGGGCTGCCCGAGGCGGGCGGAAGGATGGCCACGGTGGCGCCTGCGCGTCCGGCTCGCCGAGTTGCCGCCCGCCATTTTTGGAGCTTGGAAACCTGGAAAGGAACCCAACCCGGGTTCCTTCACCGAGGCTCCTCCCCAGGTCTCAGGGCCGGCGCTTTCCTCTGTCCCCGCCCGGCTGCTGCTGCCCCCATCCGCCGCTCTCGAGACGCCCTGCGGACACCCGAGGGCGAGGCCATGCAAATCCCTGTTCCCACTTTACTTGGATTTAGCGAGGGCCTCAGAGCTTAGCATTGTGTTAGCGATTTACAGTTGACAAGCGCTTTCACTAGGCGAGAGTGAAAATATTTCAAAGGAAGTATTGGGGACTTCCCTCGCCATTAATCTAGACGAAACCCTGCCCGCCTCAGGCCGATTGGCGTCATCTTGCCTCTGTAAAGCACATCCTCTCCGTGGTGCCGGCTTTGCATAAGGCAGGCGGCAGCATTGGCTAGTTTGTGAGAAGAGAATATAACTAGATTGAGAAAATAGACAGCTGTGAAGTTGGATTTTTCCTTCCACAACCTAGGACTACTTTCAGTAGCTCTGAAATAGCCGTGGAAATCTTAGCCTTCTAAATACCAAAAGAGAAATAATCATTAAGGTGAAATGAACAAACTATTTTATGTTGAATGTTACCTCTTTCCTGATCGCCACCTGCCCCTCCGTGGCTATAGCTCCTACCTTTCACCTGCTTACAAGTTTTCACTACAAAAGTGAATCCTTACTCTCTTGGATCATTACCCCATGTATGACTAACTTCTCTATCGCTATAGCCAGCTCTATTTCAGTATACAATCGCTCATCTATAGTCTTCAGGGCCATTCTGCAGTAGGTTACTCCTATTTGTAGTTTCTCTTCCAAGGGTTACAAGATGTGTGGCTTTTCGCTGGGGGAAGTCATAACCAGATCGGGTATGAATTTGTGACCAGATTCCTACTTATAATTTTATTGGGTTTTTTCCTAATCTCCGGCTGATTTCCTATCCTATTCTCCACAAAGACTCTTTCAGGCTTTCCATGTTATTAAAGATGCCAGCCCTAGTCCATACTAATAGATAAATTCATCCAGTTTCCTGGGCTCAAAGCTATGGGACTCCAATTCTGGTTTGACGTTCCCTCCATCATAAAGTATCTGTGACCACCTCCTGCTCTTGATCTCAAAACTTCTAACCAAATTAACCCAGAACCCTTTTCCTTCTCTACAAAGCCAATCCCTCTGCCTGAAACTATGTATGCCATCCCTTTCCATCTCCTCCTCCTACCACTACGTTCCTAAGCATCTTATATCGTAAATACCTTCTTATCCACTGGCTTCTTCCTTTCAACTTCTCAGAAGTTCCTGTTGCCTTGGCTGGGTGCGGTGACTCACGCCTATAATCCCAGCACTTTGGGAGGCCAAGGCCGGCGGCTCACGAGGTCAACGGATGGAGACCATCCTGGCCAACATGGTGAAACCCCGTCTCTACTAAAAATACGTAAATTAGCCAGGCCTGGTGGTGTGTGCCTGTAATCCCATCTTCAGGAGGCTGAGGCAAGAGAATCGTTTGACCCCAGGACGTGGAGGTGGCAGTGAGCTGAGATCACTTGACTGCACTCCACCCTGGGCGACAACAGTGAGACTCTGTCTAAAAAAAAAAAGTTTCTATTGTCTTTTTTTATTCAGTACTGTTAGTCCTTCCAGTTGCTATACTATCAACCTTCCTTTCATTGTCACATTTCTCAAAAGAAACAGTTACAGTTTTCACCAATCCTTATCCCTTCCTTGAAACCCTTTTTGCCTTTCAAAGACGCTTCCCTGAATCTACACCTACCTAGTTTGCTGGTCTTCCGATTTCTTTGCTAGCACCTCCTCTTTCTTCAATCTGTTCTCTACTACATGCCTTCTCTTAGGTCTCCCAAAATTAATCTGTTCCTGATTTTTCCTTAACTGAGGTTCCTCGTGTTCAGCTACTTGCCAGAAAGCTGAAAACTCAACACTTAAAATAATTCATCTCTCTTACTTGAATTTCCTAATATAACTTAACATTGTAATTTTGGCATAGTGTAGTGATTAAGAACATGAACTGTGAAACCAGACTGCTCTGGAAAGCTATGTAACCTTAGGCAAATCTCTTTGTATTTCGGTTTCCTCAACTGCAAAATGGGAATAATAACAGTACCAATCTCAGAGGGTTATGAGTATTAAACTATTTAATATTTATATATTATAGAAATGCCATCGGTATTATTACATTTGTTGTTTCTGATCTTCCCAAGAGGTTTTTTTTTTTTAATTTAAGACTGGCTCCACTGAGGATTTGAACCAGCAACCTTGCAGTTGCAGGCTCTATACCTTAAATACTGGGCTAACAGGCCACCTGTTTCTGATCTTACGAATAACTTTTTAGCATTTTTTTAAGTCTGAGGGCATGGGTAATCAACTTTCTAAATTTATAGAAATCTAAAATTTTATTTTGCCCTCATACTTAATAATTGAGCTAGTGTTTATAAATAATTACATAGTGCCCTAGGCTCTAAATTATAGGGCCAGACTTGATTCTTTTCTTTCAAAAAAGCCTATGTCCCATCATACCTCATTGAAATGCCTTGCTTTTTCTTCTGCTGCTGCCATCCTTATTCAGACCCCTCTCCCCGCTCATCCTTCCACTGCCTTACACCAAAACTATTTTAATAGCCTTCTAAATACTTTTCCCTTCATTCACCTCCCTTTTGTTTGTTTTTGTTTGTTTGTTTGTTTTTGAGACAGAGTCTTGCTGTGTTTGTTTGTTTTTGAGACAGGGTCTTGCTGTGTTGCTCAGGCTGGAGTGCAGTGGTACAATCACAGCTCATTGCAGCCTCTGACTCTTAGGCTCTAGCCATCCTCCCACCTCAGCCTCCCAAGTAGCTGGGTCTAGAGGTAGGTGCCATTGTCCCACCTCCCTCTATTCCACACTCCTGCTTCACCTCTCTTTTTAAAATGCAACATTGTATACCTACACAAAAGCATCCTGTGATTCCTCTGGCTTAACAGATATCATCTAGCTGAGTGTGATGGCTCACGCCTGTAATCTCAGCATTTTGGGAGGCTTTATGCTTTATCAAAAAATAAATAAGGTTTAAAAAAATTAAACTGCAACTATATATATAACTTTCAGAATTACTACGAATTACTGATTAAAATAATCTTCATCATAGTCCAGCACAGGGGCTTATGCTTATAATCCCAGCACTTTGAGAGGCCGAGGCCAGTGGATCACCTGAGGTCCGAAGTTCGAGATCATGCCATTCAACTTCACACTGGGCAACAACAGCAAAACTCTATCTCAAAAAAAAAAAAAAAAATCATCTAAAATAGTTAAATGGTATTCAAGGCATGCCTTGATCTCTTTTCATTTTTTCTCTATTTTGTTATAAATTATTCACACTAGCTGACCTGTCTGATTAATCATAAATGTAAGTGAAGGGCAGATTCATTCATCCTTTACCTATGTGGTAAGATAAAGTAATAAAGGTCCCATAATATGTTGACTTTGTTACAGAATTACACATAAAGGCAGAGGCTGCTTTTACAAAATTCTTTTTTTTTTTTAAATGTCATCTTCCTGAGCTTTTACAAAATTCTTGATCAAGATTTCAATTCTCTTGGCAAGGATTTTCAAACACAATTTTTATTAACAGCTTCAAATAAGACATATGATCAAAATATTATTGAGGCACAGAAAAATGATTCCCCAAAATTTAGCATGCTGAATGCTTTGAAAATTGAAAGGTTTGAGAACCAAGGTCTCTTTCTGACCTTTCTCTGTCTCCCTGATCCTCTTTCTGAAAGCACCAAGGATACACTCTTTGGAATTTCCTTATCTGACCAAGAAAGCTTTTTTCCAAAAGAAATGCAATGTTTAGCCGGGTACAGTGGTTCACGCTTGTAATCCCAGCACCCTGAGAGGCCTGGGCGGGTGGATCACAAGGTCAAGAGTTTGAAACTAGCCTGGCCAAGATGGTGAAACCCCGTCTCTACTAAAAATACAAAAAAAAAAAAAAAAAAAAAAAAAAAAAAAATAGCTGGGCACAATGGCAGGCACGTGTACTGACAGCTACCGGGAGGCTGAGGCAGGAGAATCGCTTGAACCGAGGAGGCAGAGGTTGCAGTGAGCTGAGATCACGCCACTACACTCTAGCCTGCGTGACAGAGCAAGACTCCATCTCAAAAAAAAAAAAAAAAAAAGAAATGCAATGTTTGCTGGGCGCAGTGGCTCATGCTTGTAATCCCAACACTTTACAAGGCCAAAGCTGGTGGATCACCTGAGGTCAGGAGTTCAAGACAAGCCTGGCCAACATGGTGAAACCCTATCTCTACCAAAAATATAAAAATTAGCCAGGTGTGGTGGCATGTGCCTGTAGTCCCAGCTACTCAGGAGGCTGAGGCAGGAGAATCACTTGAACCTTGGAGGCAGAGGTTGCAGTGATTATAGGTGTGAGCCATAATGCACCAGCCAGTGACCCCCAATAAAAAAAAAAATCTCTGTAGAAATGAGGTCTCACTATGTTGTCCAGGCTGGTCTCGAACTACTGAAGTCCAGCAGTTCTCCCTACTTTGCTTCCCAAAGTGCTGAGATTACAGGTATCAGTCACTGCATCCTGCCTAATGTGACTGTTGCCAGTTGATTCTTCAGCAAACTTTCAGCAGAGGGAAAACTTTTCTCTTTGTTATTACATATAAAAGTTTTCCCTTCACCCCTACAGTATAAAAAAGGATATACTTCTTCAGACACTTACCCATCAGAACTTTATTTCAATTCAATCTCTTAGCCAACCTGATCCAAAAGTAGATTTTTAATGTTATAAATAGAAAAGAAAAATGCATTCTATAGCCTTTGAAATGGGAAGACATTGTGTGATGTGGCAAGGAAAATGGCTTCAGCCAGGCTAAAATGTAATGGCTTCTCAGGCTCACAGGCTACGTGATAAGGCACTACGATTAATCAGGCCAACGCCAGGTGCAGACACCAGCCTCATTTCAATAGAATTCAAGAACTCGCCGCTCAGGGTCACACGGACCCTGAGAAGAAAGCCCCTTGTCTCTAGCTGCTGGCCTTGGCTTCTGTACAAACTACTTGCTTGCAAAGATCCCCAGTCCCCCCCCAAAAGTGTTGTTTAGCATAAAAGCCCAGTTCTCCCTCAACTCGGGGCCACGGGTTGGAGAGACATGAGTCCTCCGTGGTCGCCGGCAATAAAGACCCTGTAATTCGTCATACTTTTGTCTTGGTGCTGATCTTCTTATCTCGCTAAAATACAACAATTGAACAAGTTTCAATTTATTAAATAAACAAAATATTTAATATTTATTAAATATTTATTAAAAATTTAATATTTATTAAATAAACAAAATAGTTTATTTTAAAAGACTTTTTATATAGTGTTGTTTTACCGAGAGCTTTAGGTTGCTTTTCTTGTTTTCCTTGCAAACATACCAAATTGTGTCTCTGAAAATGCCTTAGCTATAATTAACATTTATTAACCAATAGCATGAAAACTTTGCCTTATAAAGAGTTAGTTTCTGATTGTGTAGATTGCACAGTTCCTTTAAAATTTAGGCCAGACTTCTGTATTTTTTTCTCTCTGGACAATTTTAGCACACAAAATATTTCAGTTATGCTATTGGCCTTATAGTTCTGCTTAAAGTAAGACACATTAACTCAACTTCTTTTGCATGAGGATAATGGTGATATTTCTTGCACAGAAAGGATTTTTAAAGCAAAATTTGGGCCAGACACAGTGGCTCATGCCTGTAGTCCCAGCACTTTGAGAGGCCAAGGCCGACGGATCACCTGAGATCAGGAGTTTGAGACCAGCCTGGCCAACATGGTGAAACCCTATCTCTACTAAAAGACAAAAATTAGCTAGGCATGGTGGTACACACCTGTAATCCCAGCTACTTTAGAGGCTGATGCAGGTGGTAGGATAATAACTTAAAACTCATGAGGCAGATGTTGCAGTGAGCCAAGATCATGCCACTGCACTCCACCCTGGGTGACAGACCAAGACTCCATCTCAAAAAAAAAAAAAAAGTAAAATTTGATTCATTATTCTTCCCTTTTCTTCTCCTTTTGCAGAGTTCCAGGTGCAACTACTCAATATCTAGAGCAAAGAGAGGTCTCCTGATCAAGCTTCCTCACCCTTTTCCACAAACTCTGTGTTTCAAGGATCATGATCACTGACTCATCTTAATCTCCCCCAAAGCAAGTATTCTTCCTTTGCATTTTTCACTTGGTCACAAGGCATTTGTTCTTTCTTACATTGGTAGATCTTTGCAAATATCAGAAATAATTTTTCCTTCTTTTCTACTCTTACAATTAAGATGTGCAATTAAGGCAGTAATATGCCACAGTGTCCTCCCTACTGGATTTAAACCATGATTTTTTCTTTTTTTTTTTTTTTTTTTTTTTTTTTTTTTTTCTTTTTGAAGAAAGAGTCTTGCTCTGTGACCTAGGCTGGAGTGCAATGGCATGATCTCAGCTAACTGCAACCTCCACCTCCGAGGTTCAAGAAATTCTCCTGCCTCAGCCTTCAGAGCAGCTGGGATTACAGGCACCTGGCTAATTTTTGTATTTTTAGTAGAGATGGGTTTTTGCCATGTTGGCCAGCCTGGTCTCAAACTCCTGACCTCAGATGATCCACCCGCTTCGGCCTCCCAAAGTGCGGGGATTACAAGCATGAGCCACTGCACCTGGACTAAAAACACTATTTTTTCTAAAACTGAGCAATCAGCCAGGCACAGTGACTCACACCTGTAATTGCAGCACTTTAGGAGGCTGAGGTAGGCCAGAAGTTCAAGACCAATCTGGGCAACATAGGGAGACCCCATCTCTACATAAAATAAAAAATTAGCTGGGCAGGATGGCACACACCTGTAGTCCCAGCTGTTTGTGAGGCTGAGGTGGGAGGATCGCTTAAGTGAGCCATGATCATGTCAGTGCACTCCAGCCTGGGTGACACAGCAAGACCCTATCTCAAATAGGCAGGCAGAGAGACAGACTGACGGATGGGTAACTAAATCAGTAAATTCTGCCCCATTGTTGGTAATAAGATGGTAAGAGGAATCCAGAATACTTTCCCTTTCAGAATCAGTAAACTTAACATAGTTAAGGCAAAACTCTATTCTCAAAATGCAGAGGATCAGAATTGCTCAGATATTTTTTAAAAAGAATTCTCACAGACAGATGGCTGGAACTCGTGTGGGTGAAAGCTAAGAGTTCTTATTATTTAGAGTCAAGTACCAGTAAAACAACCATTTTCTTAGTCCAGGTTTCTTGATGTCCTTCGGATTTCACTTCGTTGCTTATTTCAAAGACCTGAATGAGGCCTGGACTACTTTGGGAAATCATTCTATTTTGGGGGATGGGGATGGAGTCTTACTGTGTTGCCCAGGCTGGAGTGCAGTGGTGCATTCTCAGCTTACTGCAACTTCCACCTCCTGAATTCGAGCGATTCTCCTGTCTCAGCCTCTCGAGTCGCTGGGATTATAGGTGCACACTATCACACCTGGCTAATTTTTGTATTTTTAGTAGAGACAGGGTTTCACCATGTTGGCCAGGATGGTCTCTAACTCCTGACCTCAGGTGATCCGCCTACCTCGGCCTACCAAAGTGCTGGGATTACAGATATCAGCCACCGAGCTGGGCTGCGGAATCATTCTTTATAGAGTAGATACCTAAAACATTGTTTCCATATAGGCAGAAAAACCAGCCTCTAATTATATTTTCAGTGAAAGAGATGCACAATGACAGCAAACAAAAGGATACAAAATAAATTGTAACAAATCAAACAGGACAAAAGAACTTACAGTGAAAAGCAATCAAGCTTCGTCCTAACTCTACCTCCAGGGCCACTCCCCAGGGACATCTTTTACATGTTTTTGTTTGTTTGTTTGTTTGGAATTACTTCAATATTTCTAAATATGCTCATATTAACTTTAGACAGTATCTAATGACTCCCTGCTATGACTGTTAAAGATTATGTTAATACCCACTAGTCCAATATTTAACAGTTACATTAAGTTTGTGTCTTTCATTGGTTTTCTTTTCTTTGTAACTTTTTTTTTTTGAGACAGTCTCCCTCTGTTGCCCATGCTGAAGTGCAATGGTGTGATCTTGGCTCACTACAACTTCTGCCTCCCAGGTTCAAGCGATTCTTCTGCCTCAGCCTCCCGAATAGCTGTGATTACAGGTGTGAACCACTATGCCCCACTAATTTTTGTATTTTTAGTAGAGATGGGGTTTCACCATGTTGGTCAGGCTAGTATCAAACTCCTGACCTCAGGTGGTTTGCCCACCTCAGCTTCCTCAAGTGCTGGGATTACAGGCGTGGGCTACCACACTTCTTTGTAACTTTGAATAATACAAGATAAAACACTAGATAACATTTCAACTTTAGATAGTTTTGCAACTCTCCACTATTAACACCACCATTCTTCCTTCACACCTTCTATTCACCTCCCTTAAACACAAGAAGTCTTTTGTGTTTTGTCCATAGGTTGACACAGTTAAGAGCCAACTTCCAGACTAAGGAGTGTGCTAGGATTACATTTTCTCTTTTACAAAACCACTGAACCACTGTGAAAACCATTAGAAAACCACTCAAATGAAAACGCAGAGAGCATCAGAATCAAATGGATTGTCTTCCCTTGTTAACAATTGCCCAAATATCTGTGGTTCATGTTTAGATCTCAAACAGGCCGCGCACAGTGGCTCATACCTGTAATCCTAGCACTTTGAGAGGCCAAGGTAGCAGATCACTTGAGCCCAGCAGTTCAAGACCAGCCTGAAAAGCATGATGAAATCCTGGCTCTACAAAAAAATACAAAAAATTAGTTGGGTGCAGTGGCACACACCTATAGTCCCAGCTACTCAGGAGGCTGAGGTGGAAGGATCCCTTGAGCCTGGAAGTCTGAGGCTACAATAAGCCATGATAGCACCACTGTACTGCAGCCTGGGTGACAGAGAGAGACTCCATCTCAAAAACAAAACAACAACAACAACGAAAAGCAAATTTCCCCATCTCTACTCAAAATACAAAAATTAGCTGGGTGCAGTGGCAGTTGCCTGTAATCCGAGCTACTCGAAAGTCTGAGCCAGGAGAATCACTTGAACCCAAGAGGCAGAGGTTGCAGTGAGCTGAGATTGTGCCTTTGCACTCCAGCCCAGGTGACAAGAGCGAGACCACATCTCAAAAAAAAAAAAAAAGCAAACTTGTATAGCTTTGTTTTTCCTGAAATTTCAAATTGCCTTTTGCCTCCTGGATATTTTACCTAATTTAACATATCAAGTTTTTCCATTTACAGAGATGATGTCTCTTTTGCCCCCTGATATATGCCCCTAAAGAACGTTGGGCCTTCTGCCTCCATTTAATCTAATTGTTCCTTAATTCTGCTGTACCACTAAAAACTTCCCTTTACTGCACTCCAAAGTTAGAGCCATTCTTTTCTAGTGTCTATGTCTTCTATATGATTTGGCTGTGTCCCCACCCAAATCTCATCTTGAATTGTAGCTCCCACAATTCCCATGTGTTGTGGGAGGGACCTGGTGGGAGTAATTGAATCATGAGGGATGAGTCTTTCTCATGCTATTTTCGAGATAGTGAATAAGTCTCATGAGATCTGATGGTTTTGTGAAGGGGAGTTTCCCAGCAACAAGCTCTCTTCTCTTGTCTGCCACCATGTAAGATGTGTCTTTCCCTTCCACCATGATTGTGAAGCCTCCTCAGACACATGGAACTGTGAGTCCATTAAACCTTTTTATTTTGTAAATTACCAGTCTCTGGTATGTCATTTATCAGCAGCATGAAAATGGACTAATACAGTAAATTGGTACCAGAAGAGTGGGGCACTGCTGAAAAGATACCGGAAAATGTGGAAGCAACTTTGGAACTGGGTAACAGGCAGAGGTTTGAACAGTTTAGAGGGCACAGAAGAAGACAGGAAAATGTGGGAAAGTTTGGAACTCCCTAGAGGCTTGTTGAATAGCTTTGGCCAAAATGCTGATGATGATACGGACAATGAAATTCAGGCTGATGTGATCTCAGAGCTGGAAATAAGGAACTTGTGGGAACTGGAGCAAAGGTGGCTTTTGTTATGTCTTAGCAAAGAGACTGGCAGCATTTTGCCACAGTCCTAGAGATTTGTTGAACTTTGAACTTGAGGGAGATGATTTAGGGTATCTGACAGAAGAAATTTCTAAGCAGCAAAGCATTCAAGAGGTGACTTGGGTGCTGTTAAAGGCATTCAGTTTTCAAAGGGAAACTGAACATAAAACTTAAGAAAATTTTCAGTCTGACAATGAAACAGAAAAAATCCCATTTTCTAAGGAGAAATTCAAGCAGGCTGCAGAAACTTGCCTAAGTAACAAGGAGCTGAATTAATCACCAAGACAATGAAGAAAATGTCTCCAAAGGCTGGAAGCGGTGGCTCACACCTGTAATCCCAACACTTTGGGAGGCTTAGGCAAGTGGATCACTTGAGGTCAGGAGTTCGAGACCAGCCTGGCCAACATGGTGAAACCCTGTCTCTATTAAAAATACCGAAAAAATAGCTGGGCATGGTGGCACACACCTGTAGTTCCAGCTACTTGGGAGGCTGAGGCAGGAAAATCACTTGAACCCAGGAGGTGAAGGTTACAGTGAGCTGAGATTGCATCATTGCACTCCAGGGCAACAGAGAGAGACTCCATCTCAAAGAAGAAAAAAAGGGCATGTCAGAGACCTTTGCAGCAGACCCTCCCATCACAGGCCTGGAAGCCTAGGAGGAAAAAATGATGTCATGGGCCAGTAACAGAGTCCCTCTATTCTGTGCATTCTAGGGACTTGGTGCCCTGTGTCCCAGCCACTCCAGCCATGACTAAAAGGGGCCAAGGTACAGCTTGGGCCATGGCTTCAAGCCCCAAGCATTGGCAGCTTCCATATGCTGTTCAGCCTGTGGGTGCACAGAAGTCAAGAATTGAAGAAATTCTGCCTAGATGTTCAGGCAGAAGTTTGCTGCAGGAGCAAGGCATTCGGGGAGAACCTCTGCTAGGGCAGTGCAGAAGGGAAATGTCACATGGGCACCCCCACACAGAGTACCTACTGGGGCACTGCCTAGTGGAGCTGTGAAAAGAAGAAGACTGCCATCCTCCAGACCCCAAAATGTACCATGCACCTGGAAAAGCTGCAGTCAACACCATCCTATGAAACCAGCAAGGAGGGAAGCTGTACCCTGCAAAGCCACAGGGGCAGAGCTGCCCAAGACCATGGGAACCCACCTCATACATCAATGTGACCTGAATGTGAGACATGGAATCAAAGGAGATCATTTTGGAGCTTTAAAATTTGACTGCCCTGCTGAATTTCAGACTTGCATGGGGCCTTAGCCCCTTTATATTAGCCAATTTCTCCCATTTGGAATGGCTGAATTTATCCAATGCCTCTACCCCCATTTTATCTAGGAAGTAACTAATTTCCTTTTGATTTTACTGCCTCATAGGCAGAAGGGACGTGCCTTGCTTCAGATGAGAGTTTGGACTGCAGACTTTTGAGTTAATGCTGAAATGAGCTAAGACTTTGGGGGACTGTTGGGAAGGCATGATTGGTTTTGAAATGTAAGGACATGAGATTTGGGAGAGGATGGGGCAGAATGATATGGTTTGGCTATATCCCCAACAATCTCATCTTGAATGCAGCTCCCATGATTCCCATGTGTTGTGGTAGAGATCTGGTGGGAGGTAATTGAATCTTGGGGGTGGGTCTTTCCCGTGCTATTCTCATGATAGTGAATAAGTCTCATGAGATCTGATGATTTTATAAAGGGGAGTTTCCCTGCACAAGTGCTCTTCTCTTGTCTGCTGCCATGTGAGACATGCCTTTCACCTTCTGCCATGATTGTGAGGCCTCCCCAATCATGTGAAACTATAAGCCCATTAAACCACTTTCTTTTATAAATTGCCCAGGTATGTCTTTATCAGCAGTGTGAAAATGAAGTAATACAGTCTTCTTAGTTTATCTTCTTCTTTTGCTGGAGAACATCACCAGCTACTTATGAAAGAATGGGAGATAAATTTCCAGTTTTTGGATATTTGAAAATATTTCAATTCTGCTGAGAGTTAGTTTGAATTACATTCCCTCAAAATCTCAAGGCATTATGTAGTATAATATATCTAGTTTTCAGTGATACCGATAAATTGGATAGAAGTCTGGTCATATTCTTAATAG
>PVKP010037802.1:0-21365 GCA_004027715.1 Plecturocebus donacophilus | reverse complement strand
CTAAAATCTCTTCCTCTTTCTCTTTCATTCTTTTTTTCTTTCTTTTGCTGTTTCTTTCTTTCTCCTTTTCTCTTTTTCTAAAATCTCTTCCTCTTTCTTTCTCTTTCATTCTTTTTTCTTTCTTTTGCTGTTTCTTTCTCCTTTTCTCTTTTTCTAGAATCTCTTCCTCTTTTTTTCTCTCTTTCATTCTTTTTGTTCAAAAAAAAATATTATGAGATTTTTTTTTTGTAATATTTTAAAGTTCATCAGCTATTGTTAGTGTTGATGTATTTAGACAATTCTTCTTCCAATTTGGCCCAGGGAAGCCAAAAAATTGGATGCCTCAATAGTTGGCCTCTAGAGCAGTTCATGGCCTGTAAATGTGAGGATTGAACAGAACAAGGGAACTAAACTAACTCCAAGGTTCCATCTTACCTCATTAATTGTTTTTTTTGTATGAATACACACAAATACTTTTAGGTACATTATGTCAGGGCACAGGAAAAGAATCTTTGCCTTCTTGTGGTTTAGTGCAAGAGATGAGAGGAATAAATAACTATAATTCAATGTGGTAAGTCACATGACAGAAGAATACACAAAATTAATAATGATCAATGGCAGTTCTTGCCTACTGCCATCTAATTAAGCTATCCTTCTAAGGTTAAAGTATATATTATTTAATGTAGTGAGCTGAATAGTGTCCACCCCAAATACATGTCTACCTTCAGAGTATGGCCTTATTTGGAAATAAGATCTTCATAAGTTAAGGAAAGTAAGAATCAAGATGAGATGGTACTGCATTAGGGTGGGCCCTAAATGCACTGAGTGTGTCCTAATAAGGGAGAAAAGGATACACAGAGACACACTGAAGGTCATAAGGGATGGAGGCAGAGACTGGAGGGGTGCTGTCACAGATAAGGAACACCTGGCACCTGCGGACGCTGGAAGAGGCAGGATAGGATTCTCCCTGAGAGCCTCCAGAGGAAGCAGGACTCTGCCAGCACCTTGATTTCAGAACTTGGGTTTCCTGAACAGGGAGAGAATAAGCTTGTTATTTTAAGCCACCATGCTTGCGGTAATTTGTTACAGTGACCCTAGGAAACTTATACATTCAGCAAGGTAATAATTAGGTGAGATAGCATGATTTATTTTTCTTTTTAAATTGTCTTCAATTTATGTTTACGTAGGCTTAAAACCTATTTTTTTCATACCCTTGTACTTACAGTAGGAAAATGTTATACCACTTCCAAACAGCACAAATATCAACTTCTATTAAATTACTGAAATTATAGGTATCACTACCTGAAAACTTCACAGCATTAATCTCAAGCAATGACAATGAAAGGAATTTTTCTTAATGTCAAATATAAGATTATCATATTTAAAAATCCCTTGTAGGTCAAGCATGGTGGCTCACACCTGTAATCCCAGCACTTTGGGAGGCTGAGGCGGGCGGATCACCCGAGGTCAAGAGGTCAAGACCAGCCTGGCCAAAATGGTGAAACCCTGTGTCTACTAAAAATACAAAATTGGCCAGGCATGGTGTCGCCCACCTGTAATCCCAGCTAATCGGGAGGCTGAGACAGGAAAATTGCTTGAACCCGGGAAGCGGAGGTTGTAATGAGCCAGGATTGTGCCACTGCACTCCAGCCTGGGCGACAGAGTATGACTGTGTCTCCAAATAAAAAAATTAAAAACTAAAATCCCTTGTGTTTACTGCTGTATGTTTGAAAAGAAAACATGAAAAGGCATACCATTCAAACTAGGAAAAAAATAAGAACTATCCATTAAAATTATGATTGTCTGCCGCCATTGATCATTGCTACTGAGATTGAAAAGTAAGTAACTAGGAAGCTTTTGTGAAAGGGAGTAGGTCCAAGATGATGCACACTCACAGGAATTGTAGCCCTCTGGACAGCACAAAGGTCTTGCCTTTGCCAACCATGACCTTAGGGCGGCAACCACTTCTCTCCCTTGTAGGATTACAACATCCAGCATCATGTTAAAGTTTAACCTTATTATCTCTACAAGAGGGAGTGGGAGCCATATATGCAGCCAAAAATATTTAGATAATTATGTCTTCCAAACCACTCCAGCGTGATTTCGCTTGTGTGCTTCAAGTTTAATTTTGATTTCCATAAAATAGTGGGGATGAGAATAAATTAGAAATTCGTCTGCCTAACACAGAATTAGTATGCCTAGATCAGCTCAAAATTGGACTTCATTCCTGACAAAACACAAAGCAAAATTACACAAGAAAAACAGGCAAGCCGTATCTTCTCCCTATGCATTCTGACTCTTATTCTTGCTAAAAAGGCCAGATAAAGATGGAAAAATCCTTCTCCATACCCATTCACAGGTCTGCTTCACCTTGACTGCAAAGTACAGTAGTCCTCCCGTATCCGAGGTTTGCCTTCGGTACTTTCAGTTACCCCAAGTCAACTTAGATCCGAAAATATTAAAAGAGAGAGAGATATTAAGACAGAGAAAGAGACCACATTTATATTAGTTTTATTATAGCATATTGTTATAATTGTTCTATTTTATTATTATAGTTATGTTGTTAATCTCTTACTGTGCCTAATTCATAAATTAAACTTTATCATAGGTATGTATGTATAAGAAAAATATAGTGTATATAGGGTTTGGTACTATGCGTAGTTTCAGGCATCCACTGGGTGGTCTTGAGACGTATCCCCCAAGGATAAGGTGGGGCTACTGTATTCAAACAGGCAATGCTTATTTTCATAGCTGTATCTCTAGACATGCTTTTAAAGCATGAGAAGGTTGTGAAGACAGAGAAGCCTGTAGATGTATTTCCCATCACAGTGCTTTCCATTTCTCCCTGGACGCAAGACATTGGAGATGCTAAAACTCTTTGATACTTTTAAGATGAGAATGACTAGGTTAAGCCAATTCCCTAGAGAAGAATGAATCCACTCTGGTGGCACCTATGACTGTGGCTAACACCATTTTACCCAAGTTTTCGTCATTCCCCACTCCTCTACTATTCTAGAATACTTCTAGTTTCACCAATATTCTGAATCTCTCAGACAAGAGACTAAGTCTGAGTTTGTCTATATATTTATTACTAGCTCAGGCACAAGAGAAAGAAGAAAAACATTATAGCAGCATAACTTTAAACTGGCTAATTTCACTTTCTCCTGGCTAACCAGGGAAACTAATTTAAACCCAGGACCCAGGTTAGTGCCCCCAGTCCGTCCAACTCTGTAGACAGGGGAATATGGAACCCGGGTTTTCGTCCTGGACACTTCCTTTTCTCAACATCATCTGAGCCTGTATTCTGTTTGAGTTTTCTCCACTCCAGATCCAAGCCTGACCTACTTGGTCCCAAGGGCAACCTTCCTCCTCTTTGCATTTTCTTTTCTCTTAGGAAATAGCTCAATCCTGGGGTATTTTGTGCTGGATTCAAATTAGCCATGGAGCAATAAGGCAACTATAATATGGACTTGGATAGACATATTCACATCACTGTATTTCCTCCTTAATCTTGGGAGCTCTGCTCTAATTTGCCCTTTAAAAATATACCCTCCTGAGCCAGTTCTTGAGGTTATTTCAACTTTTTTTTCCTTCATAGCCAAGCATAGATCTCTTGACATCACAGTCAAGAAAGTAGCCAACTCATTTGGCTCCTTTTCATGAAATTCGAATCTTCATTCATGGCACGCTAGCTAGCTCTCCCTACCACCCAAATGGTTAGATTTTTCTCTCTCTTTTTTTTTCCAAAGACCCTTTAGGTCCTTCTGGTTTCATCTTCCAAGGGAAGGTAATGATGAGTTTCCAAGTTGACCTGGGCTCTTAGCTTAGATAACCTTCCAGCCTCTTTTAATTGCCCTTAGCTGTGGCAAGCTGCCTTGACTCCCACTGCTGTCCACTGGGCTCCAGTCTGTAACTCCACTCATTTCCTGAGAAGCACAAGGACACCTCAAGAGCAGCAGCACAGAGAGGAGTCTTTATTATGGAACCTTCTGCCATTTATCCAGCCCTGATGTTGATTCAAAGCATAGTGCCTATGGAAGAGATGTTTCTTTAAGACAGAGTACTCCTTAGTATCTTTGTAGCTGATTTTTTTTCTTTTGAAATCTGACCTTGTAATCCACCTTCACACCTATTACATCTTTCCAAAAGAACTCTAATTGCACCACCTTTTCCTTCCAGAGGGAAAAAAAAAATCATATTTCTACTTCTGTAAAAAAACACAAGATAAGGATAAATCCCAAACTCTTCATGTAGCAATAAAGGCCCATCTGGACTTGTACTCAGTATTTTTTCCAAACTATTCTGGATGTATCCCATTAAGTGATCCCCGCAGCAGGCTCTGCGTCCTATTCCCTAGGGTCTTGTACCTCTGTTGTCTGGGATCAGTCTATTGCCCCCTTTGTCTGGAATGCAGCCCTCACCCCCATACTCTGCTTTTTACTTCTCTAAAGCCTCCTCTAACCATGCTCCTCTCCAGCAGCAGGATCAATCTCAAGCTTGCACTATGTCTTATGGCACTTTATTCCCATGGCTGTCATGGCGTTACAATTCTGCCCACACAACGTGAGCGTTCCTTAAAGCAGGGACTTGCTCATTCACACTTAACTTCTGGTACTTTTCGGGGTGCTGGAACATGACAGGTGATCCATGTTTGTTGCATAGATGTATAAAGCCAGAATCATTACTACTTTGCTATTTCATCAAAAAGCATAGTGAAAAGTATATAAAACCTAGATAAGACACATAACCAGCAGCATATTGATTCCTATGAAAGTTGTAGTATCTTCTTTAAAATAAAATAGACATTATTTTCCCTATACACAACTGTATTAAAACTCATTATTAAATGAAAGTCATTTAATCATTAATAGTTAAACTTTATGGTGAAATCTTTATAAACCATTTCTTTAAAGGATTAATCATCTGAAAAAGTCTCATTTACAAACACACAAACACAGACACCATTCTCTCTCCAGGCAACTTCACCACAGCAAATTCAGAAAGCAGTTTTTCCTACTCTCATTCTGCCTGAATTAAATATTTGAAGGGTGATGGAAGTGAAAAAAGAAGAAAAATATTTTCTGGAAATATCTCTTACAAGAGAATGAATGCCAGTATGTCCAGATGGAGGGAGGATACCAAAAGATGTCATAATAATGACCCCAAATTCCCTTTCTTAGTAAACTTATAAGGAACTGTATGATAGGAGAGAAAAACAAAACCACTAGAGTCTAAATCTTTTTTCTCTTTGCCATCATATCTATGCCTAACATATGTATATTTTGGAAGGTCTAGGTTAAAGCACATAAAAATAACCTCGTAGGAAAGATACAACAGTAGGTCCTTTCATGTTGTATATTTCTTCAACGTGCTCCTTGATAAACTGACTCCCAATATATACAGATCAACGGGACCCTCCACTTACCAAAAAAGTCATTTGTGTCATTTTCTCCTAAGCATCTGAATAATCTGAGAAAGTAAAAACCATAACCAACCTTCAACTACAGAAACAGGTGAAACTCTTCTACCCACAAAATCAAGAATTCTTTAAGCTCATGTAGCAACCAACCATGAGGACCACAGTTCTGCTACAATGTATGTGTTAATAAAACATAACCAGAGAGTAACTGGACTATAATTACTTCTAATCACCAAGCAAAAAGATAAAATTGCAGAATACATGCTAAGATATTAGGAGCAAGGTATACCAAGTTAAATGTCAAGGCTTCTGGTAATTTCTGCATAGATAATTGAATACCTTATTCTAATATTTAATTTCTTTAAGACTTACTTGCTTAAAATATTGTGTTTTGAAATCAACTAAGTATTTGAAAAACTCAAAGCTCTATAAAGAACTATGGAATTTCTGAAATTCACCACATTCCCCAACTTTTGGCCCCTTTTAACATCAGTGACAATGTTTCAAGGAAGAAGCTAATCGTTTCCCTTTCCACTGCCAAGCCTTCTGAGCAGTGAGGCAGTTTGAAACTTGAGGGATCCTCAGTTACTTCAGGATCCAAAGGATTTACAACAATAATGGTATAAGGAAACCACAGCATTTAGGCTCCTTCAGTCTTTTTCCCTGTCTTTAAGAGTTTAAAAATAAGCAAGAAAATGATCCTTCAAATCGGCAGACCATCTTCAAGGGTGGAGTCTTGCCACAGTGCATGATAATCACAGTTACAAGATCCACAGTGCACAGCACAGCCACAAAAACAGTTCTTCTGATCCTCCTCTTGATCACGCCGAACATGATCTCAGCCTTTTCCTTTTTTATTTTATTTTTTACCTCTCTCCCTCTTTCTCTCTCTCTCTCTCTCTCTCTCTCTACCTTAATGTCAGTAAAGTTCTAGCAGAAGTAACTTACTATTCTGTTAATGGTAACGGCTGAGATTTACTTTGCGTTCTATTTTTATTTAATATATCTTTGTAAATTCAGCTATTAACTATAGTAAGTTGACAGCCACTCAAGAGGGAAAAAGCTAAAAGTCAAAAATAGAATGCTAAGCTTAAAGTTTTAAAATGCATCTATTGCTTTTGAGGCAGGTGTGCTTCTGACAGCTCTATTAACTTACTCGATCGTCTCTAGGGACTTCAGTTCATAAAAAAGATAGGCTGCAGTCTTGTGCCCTTGGGTTGGTTTTTTGGTTTTTCTTTTCTTTCTCCTCCTTCATTCTTTGAAAACTGAACTAATTCTGTCCTTGAGTGGAATAAAAGTGACATCAGAGAGCCTGTTTTCAGGACTGGCATTCTTCCCCTTTTGCCTTTGTTATGGTAAGTTGCTTGCCTTCTGCACATCTGCTTAGAAAACTTTCTGTGTGATACAGAGTGAATAAAAAGCTTCCAAAACCTGCTCTGTAAGGTCAAAAAAGGAATTTGTCACTTGACCCTCACAGGGCAGTCAGGAATGTCAAAATTAAAGAAACTAATAGAAAGGAACACACTCTCAATACCTTAAGAGGGGACAAAGGAATGTAAGGACACAGCCTCACTGGGCCCTGTTGGGTGCAGGTCTTGAGCAAGCTAACTCACTTCTCGGCATCCTCCCTTCTTAGCTGCCAAACTAGGGATCAGACAGGGTATCTCAGAGGTTCCTTCCAGCCCTGACACGTTAGTTAGCCTTGTCGTTAAGATAACTCTGCTTAGATCCCTTCACATGACCAATTTAGAGACTGTGTACAAATATTTACTAAAATGCTTCAAATGGCAAAAGAGAAGAAAATGTGTGGTCATTTCTTCAATAAGAGCACTCTCTAAATAATTACTAAAGTTGATTTCTCTCATTAGGTCAACACAAAACAGAATCCTTTGAGTTTTCATTTTATCAGAAAAGAGAGACATCTTTAAAACTGTCACTATCTCTGACATTTTACAACCAAAACAGAGTAACTATATAAGGTACCAAAAGCTTTTCCTATCATGAGTGAGACTCTTCTGTCAATTCTTCAATGTTTGGAGAACAATGCTTTTTGAAACTATTTTTCTTTTCTCTGAGCCTCGTTTCTTGAGTCACAGAATTTTCTGTAATCTCTAATTTCAATTAATTTAAATTGCACTTAAACATTTTTGTAGGTCTCCTATGTGCAAATCAAAGTATTCACTGGGCAACCACTGTGCATCTAGGATGCAAAACGGGGATTATAGCATTTCAACACAAACTAGTAAAAGGTCATGTGAACTCTCTGTACTAGGGTATTAGTGGTTCATTAACAAATTCATGTAAAACTAGAGGGTCAGATCAGCTTTTTCAGCCCATTTTATGTAATTCCCATTCATATTAATGAAGCTCAAATATCATTTAAAGTATTTGACCAAAATTGTTTAGTAGAGTAGAATTGGTTTAAAATAATTGAAATACATCTTACCTTCACTATTTCTTGACTTTTAAATGCACAAAAATATCAAATAGAAATCTGGGGGACACAATTTCAACTATATGAAAAATGAGTAAATAGACTTGGTGTCTAAATATCAGATGGAGAAAAGAGAGTGAGGATCAACACGTTAGAGAAAGTGGTTAATGGTGAAATCGAGGTCTAAAAGCTATACTCGCTTAGTAAGTGAAACAAAGCAGTAGATAGTAATCCTTGAAAACTCAGAGTGATTTTCAGAAGCATTTAAAATGTGATGTTTACAGAAAACATTGGGATGCCCAAATACAGTCACAAGTCCGTAACATTAAACACAAACATGTACTTCATTCCACTGTACCAAAAAGAAAAGCCAACAGAAGATAAACATGTAAAAAACACAGTTACATATTAGAGCAACATCTACTTATCTGCAGATCACTTTTCTGACAAATTTAACCCCTCAAAATATGGCAAAGAAGAAGAGATCAAAACAGTCTCCGGCCAGGCAGCACTGCTCAGAGGATTGTGGCTCAGGATCTCATGCACCTTCCAGTCAATACTGTTGCAATACAACACTGGGTTACCCAGACCCCCCACACAAGGTAACACATGAGCAACACCAAGCCAAAAAGTGGTGGGAACTACAGGAGGCAGGTACAAGTACACTGTAGACAGAGAAAGCCTTCCAGCAAAAGTGAAATACAAAACAGTCACTAAAAGTTAAAGAACAGTGCGGAGATCCATTTCACACCAAAGCAAAGATCCCTGCAACATTCAGGGGCCACAAGGGCATCACCAGATTATTACAAGGTCCAATGACTAGTCACAATGACACTAAGGCATTTCAACCAGGTTAAATTGTACTTTTTGACTGAGCAGAGTTTTTGCAGTGGCATGGAAAGAGTGTGGGACTAAGTTATGAGAAGTGGATTCAAATCTGGTCTATACCAATTATCTCTATGGCTTCGGGCAAGTCACTTAATCTTGTAGGAACTGCTTGCTCACAATAAAAAGGGGCAATGCCAACTGTCCTGCCACTCCCACAGAACTATCCTCATCATGAAAAAAGGCCACGCATGATACTGCAAAGCCATGACCTGTCAACAGGCTCTGGATGTAGACTATACTTTAGAAAGATGTTCATTAAAAATATTTTCAATTCTTTTTAGAATTCTGAAAGATGAGTGAGGCAACTTATATGGAACTACAAATAAGTAAAAGGCACACTCCTCTAATATTTTATACAAATTAACATCTAGTCCATATGATCACAATTTAGAAAAGTATCTCTAACCAATTTCCAGCTTTTTACAATAACTGTTTGAAAGAAATCACTGTGGCCAGGCAGTGGCTCATGCCTATATTCCCAGCACTTTGGGAGGCCGAGGTGGGAGTATCACTTGAGGCTAAGAGTGAAGACCAGCCTGGGCAACATAGCAAGACCCTTCTCCACAAAACACAAAATAAAATAAATTAGCCAGGCATGGTGGCAAGCCCCTGTAGTCCCAGCTACTTAGGAGGCCAAAGCAGAAGAATTCCTTTAAGTTCAAGAATTCAAGGTTACAGTGATCTATGATTGCACCACTGCACTCCAGCCTGGACGACAGAGGGAGACTCTATCTCTTAAAAACAAACAAACAACAAAAAAAAAGAAAAGAAAGAAAAAGAAAACCACCAAAACACTGCTTTTGTTTTCCAGTTCAGACATAGGATCTCTGACACATACAGGCTAGAGTTCAACAATTTGAAACTGAGTTTTGGACTAAACTTCACAACTAACTTTCCCCTACGGGGGAAGGACAGTAGGCTGGTAAGCATAACGACAGAGAAATCTACAGGACCAGAGCAGAAACTGGCCAGACACTGCTATTCATGGGCTTTCCCTAGGGGCAGTCAGCAGGTGCAGGGAATCAGCCTGAGTGCATTAGCAGGCTCTTCCACACTGCCCTGCAGCAGGCAGCCAGGTTCCCGTTGGAAATCACTCGGTCCTGCTGCCAATTTTCAAGGCTTATACACCAACAGAGTCCTGGACTAGGGGTGGAGAGGGGAACCCAGAAAGGGACTTCCTATGGTGGATGAATGCGTAGGTGGCTCTGAGTCACAAGCTGGGTTTTGGACTAGACAGTTCTGAGAGGCACTACTCTGCACTGTTTCTCAAAGTACTCCTGGTATGCCAGCCTTTCTCCAACACCAAGACAACAGTGGACTATCCACAGAAATTCCATCACAGCTTGTAACTTCTAAATACTGAGAAAAAAAGCTACATGATACACATGCATAATAACACCCTACTGAAAGAAGTGAAGTCTACTGAAAGCACCATTTTTGAGGGTCGTAAAATCAAGTAGTAAGTCAGGGCTGACATTTTCTGTTTGATAACACAGAATAAACAGAAAAAATAGAATATCATATGTAGACATGCAGTAAAGGTAAATCACTTCACAAAGCTATTCCATGTATGCATGCTGTGCACAGATGTCATGTGTGGCCTGGGAACCAATGTAAAGTGTATTTATTACTTTGGACACAAACAAAACTTTTTAAACTCTCTGACTTAAAAAAACTATAATTAAATTTTTCAGGTGCAGAAAACCCCAAAACATTCATGTCATAGTTCCTGTAGAAGATTCTTTCCCTCACTTGAAACAAACACTTACTCTAGAGAAAACAAGCTCAACTTTCTCAGAAACTGGAGAATAATTTACTAATTGGACTTTTGTTCAAACCTTAATTAGCTGGAGTTGAAACATAACCTTCAAGATTTCTAAAGTCAGTGGCATAACCTTCTCCTGGCTACAGTGACATAAGAACACAGATCCGCTGAATAAACCAATACATTCTCCAGAGTGGGGATGTAACCAAGGTCTGCTGATCCAGAGGAATGTCGAAGGAGAGAAGCCCCAACCTCGCCAGCTGCATAGAGCATCAATAGCACACAAATGAGACACGATGGCTCAAAAGTGGCTTGCAAATGGAACAGAGCTAAGATCCTCATGACTTGACAATTCTCAGGCATGTATACTTAAGGACAAACAACTGGACTTGGGAAGATAGAAAGGAAAAAATATTTAAAACATCTTTTTATAATGGGAATAGAGTGTGTTGAAGAACTCAGCAATGAAATGACTTTAAGGTAGAAATCAAAGTTCTTTTTCCAGAAAGTCAAAGCATTCTGTGTACTTTCTGCTGGTGAAAAAAAATCATGTAAATAAATAACTACGAGGAAAGATGATCACAGCAACCAAACCAAGCACAGCCACAACCACCCACAAGGTAAATTCACAAATTGCCTTGTGTCTGCTTTGTAAAGGAATCCCCAACCAATCAAGACTAAAGCAATATCCACCTGTGTTCGGGTAGGAATGCTGGCTTATCTCAGAAGGCAATCCAGAAACACCAGATACCAAGTTTCTACTTTAGCGGAGGCGTTTCTAGTTACAAAGTGAAAGAGAAGCTTAGGGAATAGAGGCAAGGGAACTGCACCGACAATAAAATATGCTTATTCTCATGTTCTCTATTCAAGTTTATGGAAAACACAAAACTCAAGTGATACTGTTTAAGGAAATCTCAACTGCCTGTGGCTCTTATTAATACTTGTGAGTTTTCCGTCAGGAAGGCTAAATATATATCAAGCCCAAACCTGACAATTTACTTGTAGCATAAAATTATTTTAACCAGTGAATAGATGAGCCTTTATCCTTTTCTATACCTTTTTCAACGATGTACAAAAACTTATTAAGCGGTCTTAAAAACATAAAAACAAATAAACCTACAATACTACGAGTGTACAATCAGCAATGCAAGCAGCATATTCCGAAATTTGACCAAGCTCCCACAAACCACAATTCCTTAGGGGATGGGATCCAAAAAGTCTCAGCAAAGCAGGGAGGTAGGCGGGGAGTACATGGAACTGGATCAGTACAGGAATCATGATCTCTTCTTTTCCTATGGCTTATGCCCTCCTCCTCCCTCCAGTTTCCTGCCACTTTCTTCCATTCATTACCCTTCCCAGTACAGTCTTCTTCAAAAATAAGAGAGCATGAAAATGGGAGAGTAGAGTCGAGTCCCTCTTCCTTCCACCAACCCTAAGGAGCACCTGCTCTAGGAAATGCCCGGTGGGCCAGGTTGCTCCCAGTAACCTCACAATTCAAGCTATTTTCACATTGACTCTGGGAAAGGGTCGCTCCTCAGTGTGACTTACTCAGAAGGTTGCTTTATATCAAGTGTATGCAGTTGTGCACACTGAGTCGTCATTTGCAGTTGTGCATATGTAGTTTGTATGCAGTTGTGTACAGAGTTGTGCAGTTGTGCACACTAAGTCACTCAGTGTGACTTACTCAGAAGACTGTCCAAACACGAGAACCCACGATGTGCCCAGCATGTGAAGTGCACACCCAAGCATATACCCAAACACTAGAAATGAGCCCAGAAAATGATGGTACTGGTAGGGGAAGCACTAGCTGGGAGACTTGGCCAACAATTCCTTCCCCCACAACCCCAGGGGGAAGATGGGTCTCAGACAACTGCTTGCCTAAGCACACATTCACCATTTCTCTTACAGCCTAAATATCCAAAGGGTGATGCAGCCAGCACAGTAACAAGTTTTAGCAAAAACTAAGTGAATAATTGTTGGTTCAATGTCCATGATAACTACTAGTCAGTCATCAAATGTCAGCAATGAACTGATAGAGAATGCTCGGAGATGCTGAATTCAATGGAACAGAGAAGAGATGTGGTACGGGCTAAAGAGGGGCGGACCAAAGCTACATCACTCAACCAGCTTCAGGCATCCCCAGCCTCACACCACACACATTTATGTACATGAACAGTGTGTATGTTGATTACAAGTAAATTTTCCAATCACATTTATTAAGGCAGTGATTGCCATAAATACAATCTTTAATTAGGAGATTAGAAATATAAGGTAAAGACTACCTATAGTTCACAAAGCTAGAAAAAGTGTAACTATACATTGGAAAAAAATCACAGATGCTGTTGCTAAGGGAACAAGTAATTATGAAAATCTGTGACTTCTCTTAATAAAGATACTCTAACATGGCCAGGCATGGTGGCTCATGCCTGTAGTCCCACCACTTTGGGAGGCTGAGGCCAGTGGATCACCTGAGGTCAGAAGTTCGAGACTAGCCTGGCCAACATGGTGAAATCCTGTCTCTACTAAAAATATAACAACAACAAAAATTAGCTGGGCATGGTGGCACACATGTCCAGTAACTGGGGAGGTTGAGGCATGAGAATCATTTGAACCCTAGAGGCGGAGGTTGCAGTGAGCTGAGATCGCACCACTGCACTATAGCCTGGGGGACAGAGTGAGAATCTGTCTCACAAAAAGAAGAAAAAAAAGGTAGCCTAATATGAAAATCTGTGGTTTCATTATTACTTTTCCTCATGTGCCTATATAATCCCTTCGACCAGACTTTGGCTTTTTTCAGCTACAGCAGCCCCTAGATGACCTGGTTCTAGCCCCTAATGCTCCAATCCCTTCTGCCCGCCATAACCAGAGCAGGTTCCCTCCAACACAGCTTCGACCGAGTACTCACAACAGATATTTACTTACTATCGGCAAAGTGCAAGGCACTTAATAAAGACACAGGCTAGACTTCAAAGAGCTTCAAATCTAGGAGAAATATAAAGCACAGACTCAAATATTCTCAAAGCAGAGTATGTGCCCTTAAATAAAAAGTTATTAAGTCCTTGACGCCAAAACACCCTAGGTGCTTTCAATGTCATTTCTCCTTCTGAAGAATTAAACTTGGTTCCCTGTCTCCCCACATCTGTTTCTCTGCCCAATTTTCAATTCTCTCTAATGATCTGACTCTTCCTTACCAAACCAACTATTATTTTTATTGGTCACTTATGATGTCCAGACTATGTTTATTAAATGATTAACTCATGTAAAGTGTTAATAATAGTGCTTAGCCATGGTAAACATTCACTGTATATTAGCTACTGTTAAGCTTATGGGTAGGTCACTGATTCAGACATGACTTTCAATTTAGTATTTTAATCATTTCAGGATTTGATGTAACACTGAGATACAAATTCCTTGAAGGGTTATGTAAAGGAAGTGATAGGTTCTACTTGAGTTGCCTAGGTTATATAAGCACTCCAAAGACACTTGTACAACTGGAAAATTCTACATAATAGTATAGTCCACACCAGGATAAAGACATTTTTTGACTCAATTGACTGATAGTGAAGAGATTATCAATTCAATGGCCAGCATCATTAAATACAATAGATTCAATTTATAGGCTTACAGTGTATCTATAAAACAAAACATTCATTTATTCAATGAATAAATTGTACCTGCTACTGATAATATATGATGAATAAGGTATTAGCCCATTTTACAGTGTGGCTAGTGTGGCTGTGGAGGAGTGAGTGAGGAGGAAGCAAGAGAAGGCAATGGGGTAAGGGAAGCAGGATGTATAGGGCTTTAGGGAGCATTGTCAAGGCTTAGCTATTCAACTAACTGGAGAAGGAAAGCACCTGAGGGGTTTCAATCAGTGACGTTAGCTTGACTTCTGTTTGAGGTTTAACAGGATCCCTGAGGCTGCTGGGTTAAGATCAGCCCAATCCGTGGGGAGAGGAGCATTGTGTACAAAGGTGAAAGCAGGGAAACCAGTTAAGAAAAGACTGCAATAGCACCATGGAGCCTCTCCTTATCAGGCTTGGCATCGTTCATTCCATGTCTGCTGTCTGTTTACCAAAGCCAACTTTACTAATTGGTCAAAACAGCCAGGACCAATTTTTTTTTTTTTATTATACAAAGTGCTTGAAACGTACATAGTTTGAGTGGAGCAACAGAAAACACCAAAAGTATGCCATTGAAATTACGTTCCCACAAACGGAACCCTCTCTTTTATTACACTCAAAAAAGTCCAGAGGTGAGAGCATTGGTAATAGGCAAAAGTGCTACCTATAATGTGGACTTCTGAATGGCCTTCTGTCCTCCTTTGCTGTCTTCACTCTTGTTCCCTTTGAGCTATCCTTGAGTCTACATTCTTTCTAGAGTGGTCTTCCCAAAACACAACAACAGGCTGGGCGCAGTAGCTCAAGCCTGTAATCCCAGCACTTTGGGAGGCCGAGGCAGGTGGCTCACTTGAGGCCAAGAGCTCGAGACCAACCTGGCCAACATAGTGAAACCCATCTCTACTAAAAATACAAAAATTAGCGAGGCTAAGCCAAATTCAGAAAGTATTTGCTTAGCACATTAGCCAGTGCACACAGCACTATTTAACTGAGTCCCAGATGAGTTAAGTTCATCCATTCAGCAACCATTTATTGAGCACGTAGCCTTGGAAATAAAGAAAAGTAAGATTGGGTCTCTGTCCTAAAACAGGTCAGTCTAGTCTAGTTCAAGACACAGAGAAGTAAACAAGTAAGCATAATCCAGTGTACAGTAAACACAATTAGAGAGAAATGAAGAAGGCAGAGAAATAACAGAAACAAGAGCAATCAGCTCTGCCTGAGGATGTTAGAGAAGACTTCACAGAGTTGTACAGTGAGTCTAGAAGGATAAGTAGGGGCTAACAGGCAGGGGAGGAGACTACAGCACCTGGCACAGGGAATAAAAGGAAACGAGAGGTGCGAGTTTTTGGAGTTGTGAAAAAGCGGTAAGTCTGTACGCGATTTCTGCAGGGGAGAGGAAGGAGGCAGATCTCATAAGGTTTCATGCCATGTTAAGTGCTGGGCTTCATTCTATAGGCAATGAGGAGCTACAGAAAGGGGATCCAGTTGTTTTTGGGTTTTTGTGGGTTTTTCTGTTTTTTGGGTTTTTTTTTTTTCTTGAGATGGAGTCTTGCTGTGTCACCCAGGCTAGAGTGAAGTGGCATAATCTCGGCTCACTGCAACCTCTATCTCCTGGGTTCAAGCAATTCTCGTGCCTCAGCCTCCCAAGTAGCTGGGATTACAGGTGTGCACCACCACGCCTATTTTCTGTATTTTAGTAAAGACAGCATTTCTTTTTTTTTTTTTTTTGAGACGGGGTCTTGCTCTGTCACCAGGCTGGAGTGCAATGGCACAATCTCAGCTCACTGCAACCTCCACCTCCTGGGTTCAAGCAATTCTTCCGCCTCAGCCTCCCGAGTAGCACGGACCACAGGCGCGTGCCACCATGCCTGGATAATTTTTTTGTATTTTTAGTAGAGACAGGGTTTCACCGTGTTGGCCAGGATGGTCTCGATCTCTTGACCTCGTGATCCGCCAGCGTCAGCCTCCCAAAGTGCTGAGATTACAGGCATGAGCCACCGCGGCTGGCCTAGAGACAGCATTTCACCATGTTGACTCTTGAGCTCAAGTATTCCACCCACCTTGGCCTCCCAAAGTGCTGAGATTATAGGCTTGAGCCACTGGGCCCAGCCAGTGTTTGTATTTTAGGAAGATCACTCTGGAAACAGTGTGGACTCAAGGATGGATCAAAGGGAACAAGAGTGGAGACAGCAAGAGAGGACAGAAGACCATTCAGAAGTCCAGATAAGAGCTGATGAGGGCCTAAACTCTATGAGGGCAGACATCTAGGTGCAAACACAGCATACCTTTAGGAGACAAACTGAAGTATTTGACAGAAAATATTGTAGTTTTCAAAAAAACTCTAGGCTAGGCATGGTGGCTCAGGTTTGTAATCCCAGCATTTTGGGAGGCCAAGGCAGGAAGATAGATCACTTGAGGCCAGATGTTCAAGATCAGCCTGCACAAAAGAGATACACCCCATCTCTACAAAAATAATAATGTGACATTAAAATAAAATTTTAGATAGGCATGGTAGCCTGTGCCTGTAGTCCTAGCCACTCAGGAGGCTGAGTGGGGAGGATCCCTTGAGCCCAGGAGTTCAAGGTTACAGGGAGCTATGATTGTGCCACTGCACTCCAGCCCAGGCAACAAAGCAAGACCTTGTCTCTAAAAAAAGCAAACAAATTCCTGTAATTTGATAGAATATGTTATAGTTACACCAAAAAATCCTGAAATTACATGGAAATGTATTTTATAATGATTGCAAGAGACATAAAAATTAACCCTAAATAATGTGCCAGGTCTTTTAAAATTATTAAAAGTAAACTGTAAAGATCAATTTCAAAGAAGGTTTTCATAACTTGGCAAAGGCATTTCAAACCTGTGAAAAGAACACAGGTTACTCACTTACAAACCCAAGCCCTGACAATAACTTGCTTCTTTTATCACTCTTAAGGTAGTTTTCGTAATTTAAAAAAAAAAGATATTTTTCATTATTTAAATAAGTATTTCTTCTCACAACAAACCCACAAAGTTTCTAAACTAAAAAAGGAGGAATACTACATAAAACTTCATTTAAACAGAACTTCAACAATTTAATTAGCAAATAAAGACATTTTACAAAAAAGCAAGGCAGTGAGACAACTGGGTCCCAACTTCAGAAGAAAAAATAATAATAATCAAAGGTCAATAAAGGACAGTCTCAATGGACCAGATAAAATATTAAGTGGCACTCCCTGGGTGTCTCTTTCACAGAATGTCAACTTCAGTAGGAAGTATGAGGAAACACATGACATTCATTGATCTCTTTTGTTAAGACACTGACATACACTGTATCTGACTATTTTCCCTATATATGTAGTAACTCAGAATAAATAAAACTTACTGATCTTGTTTCAATAAATAAAACTTACTGATCTTGTTTCGCTCTTAAATTTGTGATGCTACTTGACAACATTTGTCAATATTTCTTAGGCTTTCCTAACGCCATAAAGAAGTTATTTTTTAGGGAGGTTTTTTTTGGTTTGAGACCTAGTCTTTATGTTTGTTTGGTTTTGAGACCTAGTCTTGCTCTGTTACCCAGACTGGAGTGCAATGGTATGATCTCGGCTCACTGCAGACTCGACCTCCCAGGCTCAAGCAATCCTACCACGTCAGCCTCCTGAGTAGCTGGAACTACAGGTGCACAGCACCAAACTTGACTACTTTTTCTATTTTTTGTAGAAATAAGGTTTCGTTGTGTTCCCCCAGGCTGGTCTTGAACTCCTGGACTCAAGTGATATGCCCACCTCGGCCTCTCAAAGTGTTGAGATGATAAGTATGAGCCATCACGCCTGGCCCAGGAAGCTATGCCTAAATCCCATTTTAAGGATTTTATTATCAGAAATAAATCACAGCTATTTACATGGAAACAGGATCTTGAGTTTTGACCTAGCTGCTTTTGGTCTTTCATGTCATTTTTCTCCATTATAATATCTGGTCATTGGTAATCTAATTATGCACAAGGATCCTGCTTTCTGCAACTATTTTATTAGAATAAAAATTAGGATGAAATTACTTTAAATAGATCCAACTCCCACACTCAAAAATTGATTATCTAGTATATGGATTATTCATTACCCTTGATACCTAGTATGGCCATTCACTGGCCATTTTTGTAGTGGTTGAGAAAGGAAGGCACTGACATTCAAATAATTCAAAGATGGTAATGTTACTAGTCTGTATGATAAAGTCCAGAATGAAAGGATGAAACATTGTTTAAAACAAGGCTTTGCATGTCAATTACCCTCCCTATCTGCTGACCTGCCAATACCAGGATCATCAATCACGCTTCTGCCCAGCTAAATGGAGAGCTGGGGATACAACAAAACAAGCTCTGCTCAGTGACAGGACAGACACCCCGTTATGATTCCACCTCTTTTACTTTTATTTGAGTGAGCAAGTAAGGGGAAAGCACAGAATAAATACTAATAGTCATGAGTTTTCCTTAAGGACCTTCCACAGTAATAGAAAAGAAGCAGGTACTCATTAAATCTTGTTCAGTTAAATGCTAACAATCAGAAGACCATGCAAAACATGAAAATGTTCCAGATTAAGTTCCTTTATCTGGACCTTCTCATCTAGGTCACCGTGTTGTACTTTTTCACAATTATCCTGCATTTTCTCTTTACACTCCCCCTGTAGATGACTTATCCACTTCTCCATTTAAGCATGAACTCCATGACTTCAGGACCTGAGGGCTATCTTTCTTTGTATCCCACACATAGTATTCAGTAACAATTTCACCAATAAATGCTCTCACAACTTCACGTGAAAAGTTACATATTGTCGCATCTACCACTGCATTCTACCTTTTCACTATAAAGAAGATACTGATTCACATCCTTGATTCATATGGCTAATTAAGTCAAAACAACATCTACTACTGTAGTGGGTCATACCATACTAAGAATATGACTTGATCATTGCTGTTACCCAATTCATTCTTAGCTCTCTGAGTACAAACGGGTATACGAGAGAGTTCTGAAACTTGTAGTGTGCTGTCAAACATACACACAAAAGAAAACCTACAGATGCTTACTGGTAGCTGCTTTGGACCTATCAATATGTATCTTGTAATTACTTTTTAAGCTCAGAAACAGTAGTCTAATTAGAAAAATGCATACTAGTAGCTTCTAATCTTATAAAAAGATTCTCAAAAAAAAGAGAATCTCAAGCACTATAATTTTATCCTTAGCTTCCTGATATTAAATCATAAAGCTATGGGTTTGTTGTACTGAAAGATATCCATATAACCACTTAAAAACTTTATTTTGATGTTCCCGATAACAATCCAGCATAGAAATTCCCTATTAAAAGACTTTCTGTTTCAGAAATTGAACGTGTGTCATACAACACACTCTCCATACTGATGGTGGGAGCTCAGCAGGCTAATGAGGCAAAGCAATACCTGGAGACAGCGGGCAGGGAAAAGGCAACCAGTGTGGCCTCTCAACAGCTGCTGGAGGGGAGGGAGAATGCCAGGAGATGCCGACCCGGACTCCCACCAACCAGAGATCCTGCAGGGGGACCGCTGATGTAAGGCTAGTTTGTTAAGCTACAGCTGCCCTACCTCTAGTTGTCACTACATGATGCTTGTGTGTGTGCGTGCGTGCATGTGTGTGTGTGTGTGTGTGTGTGTGTGTGTGTGTGTGTGTGTGTGTGTGAGAGCGAGAGAGAGAGAAAGGGGAGCAGACAGAGCAGGTTTTTGGCAATCTGTGTAAATCAAAAAATGTTAATGTAAGTTAGGGGATTGTGGAGTAAACTGAAAGGAAGGTGGATTAGGCTGTGCGTGACCTGAGCAGAGAAACAGAAAAGATGCTACACATTTCCATCACACCAATGTGTCTTCCAGTGCATATTTATTTGCAATCAACTCCTAACGTGGCCATTGGGCATTCTTATACTGACTGATAATCCTTGCTAGAGTTTCAGCTTATTTGATTTGATGCTTCTAAGAAAAAACTTCATTCCTGCATAATTTTTCTTGAAGACTTTTCCTCTTTTGATCTGCTCGCATAAACAAATGTCACTTCTGTATTTCTCCAAAGGAAGGAACTGTGTGGAATAAAGATCAACTGTTATAACATGCCCCTGAGACAAAATGTCAGTTGGAAGCCGATTTTCTTTTGTAAGTCAAATGTGAAAACAGAATATAATGCCATGAATTTTGATGTATAAGCAGCTTTTAAGGATTCTCTCTGACACCGTATGTCAAAAATCATATTATTCATGCCCAATTATTTCAAAAAAACACATAAACTTACACCTTGTATTATGCTTCCATTTATCTTCATGAGGCTACTGTATCCCTTATTCCATTAAATGATAAGGGGCACAATCTTTTGTATTGTTATATAAGCAAGTCCTCCCTTCACAAGTCACCCCTGTCCTTTACAATGACTTCTTTATTTTCCACAAGTCACATGTACAGTATTTGCTTTATTTCCCAATTAAAACTAATACAAATTCAGTCTCTTTTCCTTTAATTCAGATGAAGCCTCTATAGTAGAAATCCTACAGTCTTATGCTCTCATGTACACAACCTTTAACAGAAATTCGACCGTGGTGAACTCAAAGTCAAACAAGTCCTGAAAAGCAACCTTCAGCAAAGGCCAAAGGAATCAAAACTATACCCTCTTGTGACCACAGCACTACTGTGTCCACCCTTCAAACATTTTTGTTCCAAACAGTACAACCCAATCATTTACCAAAACCACAGCTTATTCCTGATTTAGAAAAGTAAAGTTCAGGGACTTACTGAACTATACAACTCCAGCCAGAAAGCACAAATGCCTTTTCTAAACCTGGCAATTACACAGCATTTGAACTGAAAACTCGCATTTTTGAGCTCAGAATCAGTGGGTCATATCATTGTTGATATCATAAACAACTGATATCTTCAAAGATTATTAACGCGTCCCTCTTGTGTCATAGTTAATAGACAAGAACAAATAGTTTACACACATTCACCCTGAAGAAAGGCTACATTAACGCTCAGCCCGTGCGATATAATTACTGTACTCATAAGCACATATTTAACTTAGTTGATTCTCTCATGTTTCAGTAGTTGTGCTTCCCAAAACAGGGGGAAGCACAGGTCCCTGGAAGACTCCAGCAAGATTTCTCTTGGCAGGGGGAAGAATGTGATAAACAGGGAAAACACAATCACACGGAATGTCTGCACTTGGTTCCTTTGTGATACTTAAATAGCACTCCCCTACTGGGCTTTGCCCACTGCAC
>PVKP010037801.1:0-21386 GCA_004027715.1 Plecturocebus donacophilus | reverse complement strand
TTCTCCTCCAATTTTTGTCATTCACAAACTTGGCTAATTAAATCTTTTAATTCTCTTCATATAAGTCAATCACAATGAATGTCAGCTTAGACTTGAGAACTGTTATCCTATAAATTACTAAAACCCTGTCAACAAGCTCACAGTGATTCAATCACCACATCCATTAGGTATGATTATTTATCTAATCAGGAAAAATATCCCCAATCATCCTTAAATATAGGGAAAGATGATGAACATAAACCTATATGGACAATACCACTAGTAGAGATCTCTTGAGTAAGGACATTTATCTTACTAATTCTGTGGGCAGAAGCACCGAACAGAAATATAATACAGTACTTGGCCACCATCATCACAGAATCCAGAGAACAATATGGTACTCTCTTCTCAGTTACAAATTCAATATACAAACTATTACACTAGTCTTAAGCTATATATATATATATATATATATATATTTGAGACGGAGTCTCACTCTATCTGATAATAATCTATCAGATTATTATTATTATTATTTTGAGAGAGAATATCGCTTGTCACCCAGGCTGGAATGCAGTGGTGTGATCTCAGCTCATTGCAACCTCTGCCTCTCAGATTTAAGCAATTCTCATGGCTCAGCCTCTTAAGTAGCAGGGACTACAGGCATGCACCACCATGCCTGGCTAATTTTTGTATTTCTAGTAGACACAGGGTTTTGCCATGTTGGCCAGGTTGGTCTTGAACTCCTGGCCTCAAGTGATTTACCTACCTCAGCTTCCCACGGTGTTAGAATTACAGGCATGAGCCACTGTGCCCAACTTTAAGTATACATGTTCTTTATATACTTAAAGTAAAATAATGTTTGAGCGGTTTGAATACAAACATAGATAGGAGAATCCAGCTGCTTTCTATTAAGCTAGACACTGAGATTTTCAAAGCTTAAAACAATGCTACATTTCTCACTACATTTTTTGTTTTGGACAATATGGTTATTTTTCATAAAAACCACATTATTTATAACTTGCAATGAGTTTATTGCTTTTAAATGTATTAATATTTTAAAATTTGTCAGTTTTAATTTCTAATAAGGTAGCATGAATAGATAAAGCGTCTATACTTACACAAATCTCTTTTGGGTCCTCAATAATAAAATACATCTTGAGACCCAAAAGCTTAAGAAATGTGCTCTATCATCACATCAGTACATTCTATTGCTTTTGTGGCACTTGCTGCCACCTGAAATTCTTATTCAGTTATGTTTACTTATTTACTGTCCAGCTTAATTAGAACAGAAGCTCAGAAAGAACAGCAACTTGTCCATCTTACTGAGTATTATGTCCCCAGTGTCTAAAGTCTGACCAAGCATTTAGTAGGTGTTCAGTATGATTCTGATAAATAGAATGAATGTAATGAGTACACAACATATTTAGCCACAGACAAAAGATGAACCATTTTGAATTTTTATTTTTTTCGAGACAGAGTCTTGCTCTGTCACCCAGGCTTGAGTGCAGTGGCACAATCTTGGCTCACTGCAACCTCTGACTCCCAGGTTCAAGCAATGCTCCTGCCTCAGACTCCTGAGTAGCTAGGATTACAGGTGTGAGCCACCACACCTGGCTAATTTTTATATTTTTAGTAGAGATAGTTTCACCATGTTGGTCAGGCTGGTCTCAAACTCCTGATGTCATGATCCGTCTATCTCGGCCTTCCAAAGTGCTGGGATTACAGGTGTTAGCCACCGTGCCAAGGTGAACCATTTTTAATTTATGGGACATACATATTATCCTTTCATCAATTTGCAGTTTTAGGATAAGGATAAAGGAATACCACTGAGGGAAATTCCAGCAGGCAAGTATCACATCTACTCTGTGGGGTCTGCTCTCTCCCGACTGCCTCTAGAGCCCAGTCATGGCTAACACCTCTGCTTTTTGCGGGCTGTAGCCGCCTCCACCTCGTGGAAGGCGCATAGGCTATCAGGACTTCTGCATGTTTCCTAAAGTTGAAGATGTCCAGCAGTGAGAGGGAGGCCAACTTAAGTGCTATTACCCCCTGAATTAGTAGACGTTAATGTGGTTGAGTCAAACTTCTTGAGATCACTTTGTTTCTAGTTTCTGGAGCTAAACTTTTCATATTTTTATAACCCATTGACCAATAAAATGAGAAATGTACTTGAATCCCGTGTTTACAGTATCACTTACCTTACCCAAGGAAATTCTCTTAGAATCTATATTCTCTTATTAAAATTGTTTCAATTAATCTAGTTTCCAGTCCAAAGGGCATTAGAAACATTGAAAAGAATGAGAAAACGAAAGGAAGCTGGGTTAAGCTTAACATCAGTTAGCAGCACGTACCAAAAGATTACAAAAAGCAATAAAAGAAAATACAGACAGAGCTGAAATGATAGCTCATAGGCACTGAAGCTAGGATCATTTAGAGTAGGAATAATTAGTTATATACTTCTCAAACTTGGCTGAAAGCATCCATACTACACATTACAGTATAATAATACTTATAACAGAAATCCTGGCTGGGTGCGCTGGCTCACGCCTGTAATCCCAACACTTTGGGAGGCCAAGGCGGGTGGATCACGAGGTCAGGAGTTCAAGACCAGCCTGGCCAAGATGGGGAAACTCCATTTCTACTAAAAATACAAAAATAAGCCAGGCGTGGTGGCAGGCGCCTGTAATCCCAGCTACTCAGGAGGCTTGCTTGAACCTGGGAGAAGGAGGTTGCAGTGAGCTGACAGCGTGCCACTGTACTCCAGTCAGGGTGACAGAGCAAGACTCTATCTCAAAAAAAAAAATAATAAAAATAGAAATCCCAAATCAAATAATGATTATGATATTCTATCTAAGAAGTAACAACAGATACAGATGACACAACAACTATGCTGCTTAGTTACCCTGAACTGAGGTACCACCTTAGTTCTAGTACCATCGCACTCCAGCCTGGTATTATTATTTTTTTTATTGCATTTTAGGTTCTGGTGTACATGTGAAGAACATGTAAGACTGTTGCATAGGTATACACATGGCAGTGTGGTTTGCTGCCTTCCTCCCCATCACATATATCTGGCATTTCTCCCCATGTTATCCCTCCCTAACTCCCCACCCCCCACTGTCCCTCCCCTATTTCCCTCCAACAGACCCCAGTGTGTGATGCTCCCCTCCCTATGTCCATGTGTTCTCATTGTTCAACAACCGCCTATGAGTGAGAACATGTGGTGTTTGATTTTCTGTTCTTGTGCCAGTTTGCTGAGAATGATGGTTTCCGGGTTCATCCATGTCCCTACAAAGGACACAAACTCATCGTTTTTTATCGCTGCATAGTATTCCATGGTGTATATGTGTCACATTTTCCCTGTCCAGTCTATCATCGATGGGCATTTGGGTTGGTTCCAAGTCTTTGCTATTGTAAACAGTGCTGCAATGAACATTCGTGTGCATGTGTCCATATAGCAGAACGATTTATAATCATTTGTATATATACCCAGTAACAGGATTGCTGGGTCAAATGGGATTTCTATTTCTAGGTCCTTGAGGAATCGCCACACTGTTTTCCACAATGGTTGAACTAATTTACACTCCCACCAACAGTGTAAAAGTGTTCCTATTTCTCCACATCCTCATATATGTCTTCTTTTGTAAAGTGTCTGTTCATATCCTTCACCCACTTTTGAATCGGCTTGTTTTTTTCTTGTAAATCTGTTTTAGTTCTTAGATTTTGGTTCTCAGCCCTTTGTCAGATGGGTAGATTGCAAAAATTTTTTCCCATTCTGTTGGTTGCCGATTCACTCTAATGACTGTTTCTTTTGCTGTGCAGAAGCTGTGGAGTTTGATTAGGTCCCATTTGTCTATTTTGGCTTTTGTTGCCAATGCTTTTGGTGTTTTAGTCATGAAGTCCTTGCTTATGCCTATGTCCTGAATGGTTTTGTCTAGGTTTTCTTCTAGGGTTTTTATGGTGTTAGGTCTTATGTTTAAGTCTTTAATCTATCTGGAGTTAATTTTAGTGTAAGGTGTCAGGAAGAGGTCCAGTTTCTGCTTTCTGCACACGGCTAGCCAGTTTTCCCAACACCGTTTATTAAACAGGGATTCCCCCCATTGCTTGTTTTTGTCAGGTTTGTCAAAGATTAGATGGTTGTAGATGTGTGGCATTGCCTCCGAAGCCTCTGTTCTGTTCCATTGGTCTATATCTCTGTTTTGGTATTATTAATGGTATGTCATATGTATATATTTTTTTGAGACGGAGTCTCACTCTGTTGCCCAGGCTGGAGGACAATGGCACGATCTCAGCTCACTGCAACCTCTGCCTCCCAGGTTCAAGCGATTCTCCTGCCTCAGCCTCCTGAGTAGCTGGGATTACAGGCGCCTGCCACCCGCCCAGCTTATTTTTATATTTTTTAGTAGAGACAGCATTTCACCATGTTGGCTAGGCTGGTCTCAAACTCCTGACCTTGTGATCCACCCGCCTCAGCCTTCCAAAGTGCTGGGATTACAGGCGTGAGCCACTGCACCCGGCCTGGTATGTCATACTTTTTACTGTTAAGTACTTACATGTGTGTAAGTGTAAGAAAATGGCTGCTTACTATTAGCATATAAATTCAGTTAGGAACGACGATGTTGCCAAAGAACCACAGACTGTGACACTGGTGGCTGAGATAGCAACATCTTTGCCTTCTGATGGTTCAATGTACACAAATTTCATTTAATGCACAAATTTAAAATGTATAAAATTACCTTCAGTCTATATATATACATATATATGGTGTATATAAAACATAAATGAATTTCATATTTAGACATGAGCCCCATCCCCAAGATAACTCATTATGTACATGAGAATATTCCAATTTTTTTTTTTTTTAAATCCAAACTCTGAAACACTTCATATTCCAAACATTTTGGGTAATGATTCTAAACCTCTACAATTTACTTAAGAGAAACAAAGACCAGATCATGAAGGTCCTATGTGTTACAAGAAGAGATTACACTGACGATGTAAAGCAGAGATGATATTTAAAAGGTGTAGTAAGAAGGCTACTGCTAAAATCACAAAGACTATGACCAACTTCTTCCAAAAAGAATGGAAATCAGAACAGATTCATAAACAATTTAAGGAGTTGACCAAGACTTAGTGGAAAATGATGTTTTAGGGAAGAGAGGGCAAGACACAGTGGGATGAAAGTCAGGTTTTCGACTGTGGTGACTGGGTAGATGGAGATACTTGGCATGGATACAGAGAATACAGAAAGAAAACCAGGAGGGGTATCCTGCCTGGAAGATTGTGGGGGAAGCACTGATTTCAAGAATCAGGTAACTGTGACACTTGTATCTCTCAAGCTGCCTGCCTGGCCTTCTTTCAAGTGTACTTTACTTCCTTTTGTTCTTGCTCTAAAACTTTTGAATAAACTTTCAGGCCTGCTCTCAGCCAACCAACCAACCAAGCAGATAACTGATAACTGTAATCCTAGCACTTTGGGAGGGTGAGGCAGGAAGATCGCTTGAGGTTAGGCATTTGAGACCAGCCTGGGTAACACAGAACAACTTTGTCTCTATAAAAATAATTAATAATAAATAAGAATCAGGTAAAACACTTCAAGAATGAAATAAACGCAATTTAAATAAACTCAAAAACCTGAGAAAAGTTAGAAATCTATTTGTTAGATGAAAGTACAGAAGAAAAAACGTGTTGTGACAGCAGCATATGTTGCTTTTTTAGATGTTATTTTTAAAACCCAAAATAAACCCAAATTGGGACTTACTGATTTCTCACATAAATTGTCTTACACTTGCTAATTAAGAGATTTCAAATATAAATAAAGCCAAATCCATACCTTTTCTGCTTTTTTGTCAGAAATGTCTTGCTTTTCCAGAACGGCCATGCTCTCCTTCAGATTCTTCACAATGTCTGCTGGAGATTTGTGAGACTTCCCGAACGGGAACGGCATGACGGCAGGGGCAGGGGCCTCCGCTGCACTCCGCCTGTGCTACCTGGAACACAGGACAAGGCTCGTGTGAGCAAACACTGGAATCAAGAGAAGACAGACTTTGTAAATCCTCATCTGGGAAGAAAACTTGTGTTTGGGAAAGTCATTTTACATAACTTTCAAAATAAGTAGGAATAGGGAAATCCATGAATATATGCCAGAAATGATAATACAGATCTCTTAGAATTACAGAACACTATATTTTTCAAAACATTTTCTTTTTCTTTTCATTCAAATCAACTGCTCTCCTAGCCACCCAAATGAGGACAAACATGCTGACTGCTGCTGCTGAGGTAGGGAGCAGCAGCTCCCACTCACAGGGCAACTGCTACTGCCAGGCCTGATGCTGAGTACTAGAATTCATCATCTCATGGAACCCTTTCTAACAATCTCCTGCTCCTCTTTCCCGGTGAAGTCTAGCAAGTTTGAGAGTCAGGCTCAAGGTACTAAGTGGTCAAACAAGCTTAGGTCTATCTTGATCACCACACTTTACCTTGAATTGACAGGTATCTATTATACAGCTAAGGCAACTGAGGCAAAAAGTTAAGGTGTTTAGCCAAACACCACTAGCAAGAGCCTACTATCTAGGTCTCTGCAGATGCTCTTTTCCTGGTGTTCACGCTGCTCCTCCTAAGCACCCCAGTGGACTGCCCCGAATAAGGCACATACTTTCTCAGCACACCCATTCTCTTTCTTATTCAGGCAGTCACAGGTTCTCAGAGCTAGAGAGAAGTCTGGATGGCGGCAAAAACCTCTTGTTAGATTCTCTAATCTCCTATGTGACAGTTGTCAACATGTACTCTCTTTGCCTGGATTTGACCATCTCATATTAAAGAACTCACTGGATAAAACTCTGGATGATGAACTTCTGGAAGTTCTTAATTTTTTGTGGGCAGTAGAAAACAACATTTCAACCACATAAACCATAGTATTACATCATTTAAAAGGAGGACATGCAACTATTCCAAAAAGGCACTATGAAGAAACAAAGTTAACAAGACAAACAATGGAAGTGACTTGGAAACATGTTGGCAGTTACCATTTTTCAGTAAAAAAACTAGGAGACGTTAAACTCACAGGCACTAAACAGTCTCGTATCAGACACCAAAAGATGATACTTTTTAGAAAAACCTCATGGATCACTTAGATCACTGGTTTTCAGATTGTTTCAACACACTGTATTTAATTGCCCAGGTGCTCCCCACAAATACCCAAGTAAGAAGAGGTGGCTCTCAGACACCAACCCTACTTTGTTTTCCTTCTATATAAACACAAAAATACCTCTACTGCATAGTATTGTAACACTGCTTTTGAGCTTTGCTTAAGATTTCATTTGATGAAAAAACTTGAGTGTTCTTTTCCTTTAAGTTTGAAATAGTGACTTACATATTTGTTTATAAAGAATAAATGTTTAAAACATGCAAATGAATGCAATGTTAAGCCTACAACTAAATCATAAACAAGTATGTTATTTCTCAACATGTTCTGATGTGAACTGTTCTGACCAATCTCTAACCCCAAATATTGCCTACCTCACCTTGTTACCTTGTAAATCCTTTTTTGATAAAATTAAAACCACATTTTAATTAACCAAAGAAAAACAGTCTAATGCATGTCCTTTATCTTAGGTTCTTAAATATCCAATAATTTTTGGTTTTGTTTTGGAGACAGAGTCTCACGTGTCATCCAGGTTGGAGTGCAGTAGTGTGATCTTGGCTCACTGTAACCTCCACCTCCCAGGTTCAAGCGATTCTCATGCCTCAGCGTTAGCCTCCTAAGTAGCTGGGAGTATAGGTGTGTGCCACCACACCCAGCTAAATTTTGTATTTTTAGTAGAGAGAGGTTTTCACCATGTTAGCTAGGCTGGTCTCAATTCTTGGCCTCAAGGGATCCACCCACCTCAGCCTCTCAAAGTGCTGGGATTACAGGTGTGAGCCACCATGCCCAGCCATAAAATCCAAGGATGTTTAAGTCCACTTCTAAGTAACTTTTCTATGCCTAGAAGTTTGAACTGACATTAGGGGAGGAGTCACTCTCAACTAGTTGTCATATGATCGCTCTACAAGCTAGACGGGACACAAAGCCTGGATCATTATTTTCCATTACTTTTTCCTTTGGGCAGGGGGGCGTGTAGGTTGCTTCTCCAGAAACAGAGGACGACACTCACAGTATGTCCTCTGAAAATATTATCTTTCCTATCTGTAACTCTGCAAATAATAGCAGTGATGTGGAGGGTGGGAATGTTTAGTGGTATTTTGCAGGAAGTGTTATGGTGCTATGCAACAGAGATATTTTCAGCTCTGGCTCAATTGTGAAAGATTATGACTTTCCAGGGTAACAGAGGTTTTAAAAGTCCTATCACACACCAACTGCTGGATATAGCAGAAAGAGTATAGCCATCAAAGAGAACACATATATAAAATGCTTCTGTGTAGGCAAGGGGAGGCATGACATAATCATTTCTATTAATATACCAGGCAGCTAAGATTTTACAGAACTAGTTCATATAACTAGTAAGAACGTATTTGGAAGAAATACAGGCCAGGTGATGCGGCTCACATTTGTAATCCCAGCATTTTGGGAGTCTGAGATTGGGGGATTGCTTGAGGTCAGGAATTTGAGACCAGCCTCAGCAACACAGTGAGACCCTCTCTCTACAAAAAACATAAAAATTAACTGGACATGGTGGTACATGCCTGTGGTCCCAGCTAGCTACTCGGGAGGCTGGCTGGAGAATCACTTGAGCCCAAGAGGTGGTGACTATGCCACTGCACTCCAGCCTCAGTGACAGAGTGAGACCCTGCCTTAAAAAATTTAAATAAGAAGGAAAAGAAACACAGTAACAACTACCCAAAACAAGAAGTGACATTCCTCAGCGGAATCCAATCACACTGATAAAGTTAATAATTCATTTTTCATGATTTAGTTTTAAAAATACAGTTAAAGGCTGGGCGAGGTGGCTCATTGCCTGTAATCTCAGAATTCTGGGAGGCCAAGGTGGGAGGATCCCAGGACTTTGGCAGGCTGAGGTGGGAAGATCACAAGGTCAGGAGTTTGAGACTAGCCTGACCAACATGGTGAAACTCCATCTCTACTAAAAACACAAAAATTAGCCGGGCATGGTGGGGTGTGCCTGTAATCCCAGCTACTCTGGAGGCTGAGGCAGGAGAATCACTTGAACCCAGGAGGCGGAGGTTATAGTGAGCTGAAATCCCACCACTGCACTCTAGCCTGGGTGACAGAGTGAGAGTCTGTCTCAAAAAAAAAAAAAAAAAAAAAATCCCTCTTTATTTTTAAAGTATGAGTATAATAATTCTCAACAATCATTTATGTCCTCAAGCTCATCAACTCTTAATACAGTTACCCAAGATTTTGGTAGGCATAAACAAGGAAATAACACTCCCCAAAACTTCTGCATGACAAAATTTGTTTCTTATGTTCAGGTTTGCTAAGTATTAAGCTTAAATGTCTTACACAGTCATGTAGCTGCCTGATGAGGTTTCAGTCAATGATTGATTACATTATATGACAATGGTCCCATAAGATTATAATGGAGTTGAAAAATTCCTATCACTTAGTGCTTTGTGTTACAAATACCTACAGTATTCAACACAGTAACATGCTGTACAGGTTTATAGCCTAGACAGGCTATGTCACATACATTACTATGTAGTTGGTTATACTATCTAGGTTTGTATAAGTACTGTACACTCTATGATGTTTGCACAACGACAAATTGCCTGGTGCATTTCTCAGAATGTATCCCAGTTGTTAAGCAACACAGGAGTTAATTCCTTCACAGGATAATGCGTGACCTTCAGACAATGCTCAATGATACCAAAGGCACCTTTAAGAGTGAACTCTTCAGCTGGTACTGATTTCTCCCAAGGAGGGAACACTGCCTTCCAAAGGGCCTGGTCCACCATCAAGCCATTCAGAATACTCTATGACCTTGAAGGATGTGAAGCACATGGGCATGTGTCTGAGTTTTGAAACTGACAATCCCTAGAGTATGAAGATGCCTGAGTTGGAAGCAGCAATGGTTCTAGAAGGGTTACAGTGGTATAAAGATATATTTCACCATAACAATCCGCCTGCCTTTCTCATCTCCCCTTTATCATCAGCAGTATAGTATTTCCTTTTATACATATTTAGAAGAATTTAAGGGAATAACAAGAATCCACTGGTTAAGATCTTCAATAACTTTTCACTGCCCTGAGGATAAAATCCAAATTCCTTGACCAAAAACCCAAAAACAAATGCAATAAAAGTAAAGATAAATAGCTGGAGCTTAATTAAACAAAAGTGCTTTTGCATGACAAAAGGAAACAGCAGAGTAAACAGACAACCCACAGAGTGGAAGAAAATCTTCACAATCTATACATCTGACAAAGGACTAATATCCAGAATCTACGACAAACTCACACAAATCAGTAAGAAAAAAACAAACAATCCCATCCAAAAGTGGGCTAAGGACATGAATAGATAATTCTCAAAAGAAGATATACAAATGGCCAACGAACATAAGAAAAAGTGCTCAACATCACTAATGATCAGGGAAACGCACACCAAAACCACAATGCGATACCACCTTCTTGCTGCAAGAATGGTCATAATCAAAAAATCAAAAAACAATAGATGTTGGCATGGATGTGGTGATCAGGGAACACTTCTACACTGCTGGTGGGAATGTAAACTAGCATAGCCACTATGGAAAACAGTATGGAGATTCCTTAAAGAACTAAAAGTAGAACTACCATTTGATCCAGCAATCCCACTACTGGGTATCTACCCAGAGGAAAATCGTGGAACCAATCCAAATGCCCATCAATCAACAAGTGAATAAAGAAACTGTGGTGTGTAGGGTAAGGGGTGTGTGTGTGTGTGTGTGTGTGTGTGTGTGTGTGTGTGTGTGTGTGTGTGTGTGTGTGTTGGAATACTATTCAGCCATAAAAAGGAATGAATTAACAGCATTTGCAGGAACCTGGATAAAGAAACTGTGGTGTGTAGGGTAGGGGGTGTGTATGTGTGATGGAATAGTATTCAGCCATAAAAAGGAATGAATTAACAGCATTTGCAGAACCTGGATAAAGAAACTGTGGTGTGTAGGGTAGGCTGTGTGTGTGTGTGTGTGTGTGTGTGTGTGTGTCTGTGTGTGTCTGTGTGTGAGATGGAATACTACTCAGCCATAAAAAGGAATGAATTAATAGCATTTGCAGCAACCTGGATGAGACTGGACACTATTATTCTAAGTGAGGTAATACAGAAATGGAAAACCAAATATCATATGTTTTCACTGATATGTGGGAGCTAAGCTTTGAGGACGCAAAGACATAAGAATGGTAAAATGGATTTTGGGAACTTGGGGAGAAGTCAGGGAAGAGGGTGAGCGATAGAAGAGTACAAATAGGCCAGGCGCAGTGGCTTATGCCTGTAATCCCAACACTTTGGGAAGCCGAGGCGGATGGACCACCTGAGGTCAGGAGTTTGAGACCAGCCTGGCCAACATGGGGAAACCTTGCCTCTACTAAAAATACAAAAATTAGCTGGACATGGTGGCGCATGCCTGTAATCCCAGCTACCAGGGGGCTGAGGCAGGAGGATGGTTTGAACCTGGGAGGTGAAGGTTTTAGTGAGCCGAGATTATGCGACTGCACTCCGGCCTGGGCAACAGAGCGAGACTGTCTCAAGAAAAAAAAAAAAAAAAAAAAAAAAAGACTACAAATATGGTGTAGTCTAAACTGCTTGGGTGATAGGTGTGCCGAAACCTCACAAGTCACCACTAAAGAACTTGTCACCAAATACCACCCGTACCCCAATAACCTATGGGGAAAAAAATTAAAAATAAATAAATAAAGTCCAAATTCCTTACCATGGCTCTCTAGGTTTTACCTATCCCCAACTCACAGCCCAGCCTGTGGCCTTGATCCTAAAGGTTCAGACACACTAGTGTCCTTTCTGCTTCCCAAACTAATTCTAAGCTAGAATATCACATTTACATATATGGTAAAATTATAATTTTAAAATTTAGATATGGGAATATGGGTTTTCATTGTTACTGAATTTTTCTGTTATGCCCTTTTTCTTAACATTGTTTTAAAACAGCCTTAACTATGTTTTAGACATAACTGAAGTTCACGAAGATAATGAACAGAAATAGATATTGCAGTTAAAAAACTCATTTGGCTTACAAATGCAATTCCCTTGTCCCTTAAAAAATGGGTTTCCTTTTTTTTTTTTTGAGATGGAGTCATGCTCAGTCGCCCAGGCTGGAGTGCAGTGGCACAATCTCAGCTCACTGTAACCTCCACCTCCTGCATTCAAGCAACTCTCCTGCCTCAGCCTCCTGATCAGCTGGGACTACAAGTGCCTGCCAACACACCCAGCTAATGTTTATATTTTTAGTAGAGATGGGGTTTCATCATGTTGGCCAGGCTGGTCTCAAACTCCTGACCTCATGATCCGCCCACCTCAGCCTCCCAAAGTGGTGGGGTTACAGGTGTGAGCCACCGCACCCGGTGAAAAATGGTTTATAATAAATCTCAGCAGATTCCTTGGGCTAAGCCAAAATTACTAATGTGACTGGGACAAAGCCAGATGCTGACAGGATTCTAATGGACTGTGGTAATCCATACCTACCATGGAGATAGGCTTGCTTCTGATGATAATTACTGGTGTATGTTTGAATCCCAAAGTGGTGGTGTTGAGGGGTGTTAACATATTACTTTCATATGAAATGAACGCTTACAACAAGCTGAAACTGCAAGGACATTTAGTTTTCCCCTTTCACTTTCATGCACTGCTTTCCACTAGTGGTTTTCCTCTCTCTCTCAATGCCCTTTCCTTTCCTGCATCTATTTATTTCTTTATTTTCCTTTCTGCATTTAATTCAATGACTCATCTCTACTCCAATGTTGATGTCCTTCAAGGTTCCACTCTTGGCTGTCTCCCTATATTCCCTCTGGGTGATCTCATCTATGGTTTCAACAATCTGAAACCCATTTCCAGCGCGACCAATGGCCTACCTTTCCAACTCTGCTTCCTACAGATGTCCTCCAGGCAATCCAAATCTCCTCTAAGTTCTGCTTCTTTTTCAGTCCCCTTCACAGTGAATGGATCCACTGTTCACCCCATCACTAAACTTGACTATAACAGCAAACTCTACTCAACTCTTCCATATATATTCAGCTCATGAATTTAGTCAATTCTGTTTTCTAAGTCTGTCTTTACAGACATCAAGGCTAGACCCTTAACCATTCTCCAAGAAAGCCAGGAGTTGTCAGTGGGGTCAATTTCACCTCTAGGGGATTACTATGGTCTGAATATACCTCAAAATCTATGGGTTGGAAATTTAAATCCCAAGGCAAGTGCTGGGAAGTGGAAACTAATGGGAGGGGTTTAGGTCATGAGGACTCTGCCCTCCAGTCACTATAACAAAGGCTTACAGGAGTGGATTGCCCTCTTCTGCCACTGTGAAGACACAGCATTTGTCCCTATTTTGACCTTCCACCTATCACTATGTGAGGATGCGGTCCTCCCCAGACTCTGAATGCCAGCACCTTGATCTTGGACTTAGTCTTCAGAACTGTGAGAAGTATCTCTCTGTTCTTATAAATTACCCAGACTCAGATATTACAGCAGTACAAATGGACTAAGACAGAGACGCTGTGGGAACTCTGGCTCTCAATGATTGGGACATTTACTGACCATCAAAATAACTTTTTTTTTTTTTGTAAATATGGAATGTTTCACAAATTTGTGTGTTATCCCTGTGCAAGGGCCATGCTAATCTTCTCGGTATCATTCCAATTTTTAGGGTATGTGCTGCCAAAGCGAGCATCGACATCATCATTTTAAAAAAGACATTGCTTTTCTATGCTGTTGTTCACATAAGCATATCCTTCTGCTAGTTTCCATATCCTCTGAGGTTGAGGGTGTGTAGGGGGATCAGAATACAAAATCTTTCCATTTATTTCCGCATCTAAGTCCATCACTGACAGCTAAACCTCTAGCTTTTAAAAAATGATTATACTGATTATGCAAAATTCAAACATTAAAGAATTACATAAGATAGAAAGTGAAAGTCACCTGCAAAGCCTGTAAGATACAGTCATTATTAATAGTTTGGAATATATTCTCCTTTTTTATTACTTGCTTTATATTTGTGGGGGTTTTTGGTACTAGAAGTCTACTCTTCTCCAAACCAGACGACACTAGAAATGGCCACTTCAGTCTTACAAAGCACAAAGACATCAAATCACTGCTCTATCATATTAATATTCTCAAGAATATTTTCAAGAGTACAAAGAAACTTCCCAAGAAATTGCTGGAGAATATACAGAATACCCACTGGGAAAATAAAAGCCCACACCATTAAAGTTAGGCCCGTTATGTACTGCCCATCTTTGGCAATCTGATTGCTTTTGGCTTATGCGACACACTCCTATTCATCTATGTATTGACAAATACTTAAAGAACTGAAAAGGTCCACAAGCCAGTCAGCAGAACATTTATTAACTCCAACACTAACTGTGTATTTACTATATGCCTCCTGCTCTCAAGACACACTCTGGTGTGTATGGATGTGGGCGTATGTGTTTGGAGACAATAATGAAAAGCTGCTGAATGACAACACATTCCTAGACAGCTGAGCTCACAAGACTCTGCACTAACACATGTGTTAGATCTGACTCACAAACTTCGTGGTCAAATACAAAAAGCACAAAGAAAGAAAAAACCCCACACACCATAAGACAGTTGCCTACAAGGATTATAAAGCTTCTTAAGCAGTCACGGAGTGTGAAATGTAGTACATGCATGAAATGTGTATTCTTTTTAGATAGCTAGCTCTAAGACTTAACCCTTTGCTTCCAGAGTTATTGTTACTTAATTCAAACAATGACTATTTACAGATACTGTATTATGTGCTAGACTACATTTGGTAGTGCAGAACAATTATTTAAAGCACAGTAGTTAATTATATGGCCTTTAAAGATAGCCTGGGTTCAAATCCTGACTTTGTTATGTCTTAACTAACTTAGACATTTCTAAGCCCCCTTTTCTTTATCTCTAAAATGGGAAAAGCAATAGCTACTTCACAATATGGTATACGAATTAAAAAGTGCTTAGCATTATATCTGTATATGGTATCTATTATATAAACTGGATAGCAAAATAAAATGGAATAAAATGAAAGAACTTATTGTTCTATAAGCCTACGTCTGAAAGTCTTGATTCAGCTTCTGATGAATGGGACACAAGCCTTTCTTAGCTGTAAATAAATTGTGATAACTAAAAATTAAAAATAAAATAAAATAAAAATAAAATTGAGAACTACATATGGAGATGTAAAAAAATAAAAGATGTGGTAATTACGTTTCATTAAAATAAATCAAGAGTAGCTTTAAGCAGCAGCTGAAACTCTGGGTAATTTAGAAAGTAAAGAGGTTTATTTAGCTCACGATACTGGAAGCTGAGAGGTACAAGGTCAGTGGTAGCGTCTGGTAAGCTTCTAGTGAGGGCTTTGTGCTGTATCACAACATGGTGGCGAGGCAGAAGAGGAAGTGGACATGTGTGAAGAGACCAAACAGAAGAGGTGGCCTCATTTTATAAAAACCTGCTTTGGCAGTAAACTAATCCAGTCCCCAAAAACAATGAGAACTCAATCCCAGGAGAAAGGCATTAATCCCTCTTAACGACTTAATCACTTCTTAAAGATATCTCCTCCCAACACTGCCACATTAGGGATCAAGCCTCAGCATAAGTTTTGATGGAAATAAACAACATTCAAACCACAGCAGGCACATATTGGTAGAATATTTGTAGAATGACCTATATAATATTTATTTTGATCCTCAAACAGTGGGATTCTCCGTTCATTCCTACAAGAAGTTTATTATTTCTGTTCTATAGATGAGTAAACTAAGCCTCAAAATTAATGGCTAATCTGTTCAAATATCATGAAGCTAGTTAGGAAAGTGAAAAACCTGGAACTTCAAAGCAGGTTTTGACTAACTCTTAAACACTGTCTATCAGGTTATCCAGTATCTTTCATACTACAGTCAATACATTCATATGTATCAGTAATCTTAAAAATGTTTCTCTTTAAGCCCCACAATTCCACTTCTATGAATGTATCCTCATCATCTATTGCTTCTCTAAGATTTATATACCAATATGGCCACTGAATAGTTATTTAATACAGTAGAAAAAGGAAAATCAACCAGAATCCTTCAGCACGTAGAAATGAACACTGAGAAGTCATTTAAAAATCAATGCTTCTGAAGATTTTTACTGACATGAAAAAATGTCTACAACTCCTCTTAAGTGAAAACACCTTGAATATAAACTTGCATTCATATAATCCCATCTATGATCTATATATGCAGAAGGATATGCTAAGAGAAAAAATATCAAAGGTTAATAATGGGTAGTGAGAACATGACTTGATATTTATATTTTTCTTAAGGTTAAATATTTACAATGTGCATGTAATACTTTTTTTCTAAATATAAAAAGTGTACTTTTAAAAAATCAATACATGAGGCTGGGCATGATGGCTCATTCCTGTAATCCCAGCACTTTGGGAGGCCAAGGCAGGTGGATCACGAGGTCAAGAGATCAAGACCATCCTGGCCAACATAGCGAAACCCTGTCTCTGCTAAAAATACAAAAATTAGCTGGGCGTGGTAGGGTGCACCTGTAGTCCCCGCTACTCAAGAGGTTGAGGCAGGAGAATTGCTTGAACCCGGGAGGTAGAGGTTGTAGTGAGCTGAGATGGCGACAACTGCACTCCAGCCTGGTGACAAAGCAAAACACCGTCTCAAAAAAAAAAAAAAATCAATACATGATCATTTCCTACAAAAAGAAACCAAGACTTCATGAAAAAGTAGGAAATACCCAAGATGAGCCAGGGACATGTTACTCCAGAAAGCAAATATTGCACTTATGAGATCATGCATGCTAAAAAAAAAGACACAAGAGCTAAGTTGAAAAGTGCTGCACAGACCTCAGATGGTAGAATTTGAGCATTAAAAAAAAAAGATGACAACACATTAACATGGAAGTCAAGCATTTGCATACATTATTGCATATTTAATAGTAACATGTATATATAATAATATATGTAACACAATAGAGTCCATTAAAATTATAATACTACTAAAAAAATTTTTCATTGGTTTACCTTGGAGGTTGTGAAGGCAACAATGCAATACACCAAAAATTGGTTTAAAAAAAAAAAAAAGGAAACGTACATTTATCCTGCCTTTTTCTGAACAGACTATATTTCAGGATAATCAAATAGGTGACAAGGGAAAGTTCTTTATAGAAGATTCATAGCTAATAAATGTGGAAAGAAAAAAATTACCATTTTGTAATACTTTTTTTGAAACAGAGTCTCACTGTATTGCCCAGGCTGGAGTGCAGTGGTATGATCTCAGCTCACTGCAAACTCTGCCTCCCAGGTTCAAACGACTCTTGTGCCTCAGCCTCCCTACGTAGCTGGGACTACAGCCTTGTGTCCAGCTAATTTTTGTATTTTTAGTAGAGACGTCATTTGGCCATGTTAGCCAGGCTGGTCTTGAACTCCTGGCCTCAAGTGATTGACTTGCCTTGGCCTCCCAAAGTGCTGGGATTAAGGTGTAAGCCACCACGCCTGGCCCATTTTGTAATTCTTGATGAAATAATGGAACTAGGCAACAATCACCGGTGGCTTTAACTATTATGTGAAAGGCTGATGGGGAATTTCATAGAGGATAGGCAGGGTAACTACATGGACAACACTAATCTATTAAAACAACCACATACCAGTGTGACTCATGATACAACATAATAGGAAGTACAAAGCATCATCTATCAAAATTTGACTCTCCAAGCCCCATCCTGCCCCCGTCCCCTTCCACTACAATTCTGAATCAAATCAAGCTTCTAGATCTAGTGGTCAGTCTACATACAGGCATTCAAGAGGGAGGACCAAGTTTAACATCACCACAGGGAAGCAGTAAGTCAAACCCAGAAAATGGGACACTTCACAGGACAGATGTTGGGTTTCTCCAGAAAACCAATTAACATGAGAAAAAGGGGGGAGGGGGGAGACAGCAGAGACTTAAATAATAAAAGACTCATGATATAGTCAAATACAATCCATGGGCCCTCTCTGGATCCTGAGTAAATAAATCAACGGAAAAAAACATATGTTGGCAATCAGGAAAATTATATACTGGGTATGACAATTAAGGAATGACTGTTAATTTTGTATGTATATAAAAAATATCCTTATCAGTTAGACATACATATGGAAATAGGAGTGATTTGGGATTTCCTTTAAAATACTTCAGTTCCACCTCTCTCAGAGAACAAGGTGGGGGACAGATGAAATGGCTAGCAAAGTATTAACTGTTGAAGCTGGAAATTCATTGTATTATAGCCTATTTATATAAACTTATGTATTTCATAATTTAAAAAACAGTAATAGAGGAAAGTTTCTATTTGAAGAACTGGTATGTCTCCTTAAATAAATCACTGAAAGGTGAACTATATAATCCATTGAATTTTGCTTTACTTAATTTTCCCCTTATTTGCCAAGAAGTTCAAAGTTAGATTTATGTAAAACTGCAAAATGACCACTGTAATCCATGTTTCAGATATAAACACTACCGTTTTTCCTTCTATAGGGTCTCAGAGCTCTCTTACTTAACTGTTCCAATCTACATGTGTTTTCATTTTGTCCACCGCAATTCAATTAAACGCACCTTGTTGATGGCAGGTAAGAGGAAGAATATCTACAGAGGAAATAGTTCCATGGGCAATGCCTTCAACAACTGGTTCGTAGTGCCCTCCCCTTCTCTCCGTGAAATAATTTTTGGAAACTACAGCAATACCAATGTGGGTAACCCCTCCTCACTCTACTTGTCCAAAATGCTGTCCATCTCTAGACCAATTTTTTCTTTTTCTTGAGAGAGTCTCACTCTGCCACCAGGCTGAAGGCAGTGGCGTGATCTCAGCTCACTGCAACCTCTGCCTCCCAGATTTAAGTGATTCTCCTGCACCTACCTTGGCTTCCCCACAGCGCTGGGATTACAGGCATGAGCCACCACATCTGGCCTCTAGACCACTTTCAAACACCAGCTTCTCCATAAAGATCTCCACAGTAAAAGTGTAAGGCCCTCCTTACACCCCTAAGATTTTAAAAATCTTAATTATAATGTGTTATTATGTATCTATGTATCACTTCCAACTAATATGGAAGCCTCTTGTTAGCAAAGATGTCTGTTAACAGTCATTTTATGTTCTTATAACATTTGGCATGCTGCTTTGCACAACACTACTGATACATTTGCTGAATAGAATTGAAGAACATTTCTCAAAACAAAAATCACAACAACAAAAAAAAATCCCACAGAAATGATACATAATCAAGAGTTAACTAGAAAATTTTCACCTGAAAAACATGCAGAAAGGAGCTAGAGGCCAGAACCAAGATGCTCTTGGAGGGTAAGTGAGCAGGAACTCTAGCAAAGTTCCTATAATTTCCCTATTGCTACACACACAGTTGGACTCACACCTTTGCTAAGCAACTCTAATTTGCCTGTCTGAATATTGTTTATGCCATGAATATAAACCTGGCAATACCGTGACTAAATGGTGATGGCTTCATGTAATACCCACGATGGAATACTGAAAGGGCTGATCTGGGTTCCTAAGAGTGCAACACTATTTATAGAGCCATCCTGTTGTGGAGATTCAGAGCTTTTTTGGATTGGCTGTTCTTAACAGTGTTAAACTGGAACAAATAACTGATTAAGGCATGTTATATACTGTGATGTGTATTCCTGATCCCCAATGTCTATGAACACTTTCCATCCATGAATCCACCCCGTACCTTTCTCTAGCTCCCATGATAAGTAATTCCTGTATATCTTTAAAGTCACATAAAAGGCTGGCCATGATATTACACACTAAATGTAGGTGTCAGGATTCAAGGCAAGTCTCATGATTCCAAATTCTACTTTTTGTACTTACTTGTTCTGTCATCTTACACACAAATCAAGTATTACAAAAAAAGTAATACATAAAAATATAATTTTAAACAGTAATCACAAAGAAATGTTTGCTGAGTGATTTTGTTAAATCCTGACCAAATAGGCAAATGGTAATGTCTAAGATTATGAGTCAAATAAATATAAAAAGGATACCCCTGAATGCCCCTATCCTTTAAAAAAATTTTTTTTAAAGATTTTTAAAAAGCTTGGCCTATACCCCAGCTTCATCTGCTTTCAAGATTATTACTCATCATTGATAAAGTTCCTCTTCTATTAAATTTCTGACATATACTGCATAGAGAGCTAGGCTATGAGTACTATATATGACCTTCTAGTCCCAACCAAGTCTCCAGAGTGCAAGCATAGGTCTGAGGACCATGAGCTTCTCTACATACTCATCATCCTTTGGGAAAACAACATCTTAACCAAAACAAAGTTCCTTTAGGCACATGTCTACATTTTTCTCAGAACACTTTAAAAAAATAGATTTTTCAAAGACTTCAATTTTTTTTTTTGGAGACTGAGTCTCACTCTGTCACCCAGGCTGGAGTGCAGTGGTGCGATCTTGCCTTGCTGCAACCTCCACCTCCTAGGTTCAAGCAATTCTCCTGCCTCAGCCTCCCAACTGGCTGGGACTACAGGCATATGCTACCATGCCCAGCTAATTTTTGTATTTTTAGTGGAAATGTGGTTTCACCATATTGGCTAGGCAGGTCTCGAACTCCTGACCTTGTGATCCACCCACCTCGGCCTCTCAAAGTGCTGGGATTATAGGCGTGAGCCACTGTGTCTGGCAGACTTCAAATTTTTTAACCTTTGCAGAATATAGAAGCAAGGGTAAAGGTAGATCATTGTTAGTGGAACATTCTCCACGATCCTAAAGCCAGATATACCTATTATTATATACATATATATATAATATATATAAATTTTGGAAGTAATGCTCTATTTAACATATATAATAGGTATATCTAGCTTTAAGATCATGCTCCCTTAAATTTTTTCTGCAACAAGGCAGGACATGTATAAACATCCACTACAACATCTAAACACAGTTATAGAATATACTTAAAAATATGGTTGGAGGCCAGGTGCGGTGGCTCACACCTGTAATCCCTGAGGTGGGTGGATCATGAGGTCAAGAGTTCAAGACCAGCCTGGCCAACATGGTGAAACCCTGTCTCTACTAAAAATACAAAAATTAGCCTGGGATTGTGACACGTGCTTGTAGTCTCAGGTATTTGGGAGGCTGCAACAGGAGGATCGCTTGAACCTGGGAGGTGGAGGTTGCAGTGAGCCAAGATCATGCCACTGCACTGTAGCCTGGGCAAAACAGTGAGATTCCATCTCCAAAAAAAATACATATATATATATATATA
>PVKP010037800.1:0-21377 GCA_004027715.1 Plecturocebus donacophilus | reverse complement strand
GTTTGTGTCTTCCCAGAGTTTTTATGTTGAAATCCTAATCCCCAGTGTGGTGGTATTAGGAAGCAGGGCCTTGGGTGGTGATTAGGTCACCAGGGTAGAGGTTTCATGAATGAATGGGATCATGAAACCTCTTAGAAAATGGGCCCAGTGGCCCGGCGCAGTGGCTCATGCCTATAATCCCAGCACTTTGGGAGGCTGAGGCGGGCGGATTGCCTGAGCTCGGGAGTTCGAGACCAGCCAGGGCAACAAGGTGAAATCCCTGTCTCTACTAAAATACAAAAAAAAAATTAGCTGGGCGTGGTGGCATGCACCTATAATCCCCGCTACTCGGGAGGTTGAGGCAGGAGAAGCCCTTGAACTCAGGAGGTAGAGGTTGCAGTGAGCAGAGATTGAGCCCTTGTACTCCAGCCTGCACAACAGAGCGAGACTGTGTCTCAACAAAAAAGAAAAGAGGAAAAGGGGCCCAGAGAGTATTTCATACCATGTGAGGATCCAGTGAGAAGGCCAGATATGAGCCAGGAAGCAGGCCCTTCCCAGACCCCGAATCCGCTGGCATCATGATCTCAGATTTTCTAGTGGCCAGAACTGTAAGAAATAAATTTCTGGTCCGGGCACAGTGACTCACGCCTGTAATCCCAGCACTTTGGGAGGCCGAGGCGGGTGGATCACAAGGTCAAGAGATCGAGACTATCCTGGCCAACATGGTGAAACCCCATCTCTACTAAAAATACAAAAATCAGCTAGGCATGGTGGCATGTGCCTGTAGTCCCAGCTACTTGGGAGGCTGAGGCAAGAGAATTGCTTGAACTCGAGAGGTGGAGGTTGCAGAGAGCTGAGATCGCGCAACTGTACTTCAGCCTGGTGACAGAGCGAGACTCTGTCTCAAAAAAAAAAGAAAGAAAGAAATTTCAGTAGTTTATAAGCCACCCAGTGTATGGGATAACTCTGTTAAATCAGCTGAAACTGACTAAGACAAAGGACTAGGGGTCGGGAGCAAAACCTAAAGGTACAGAAACCTCTCAAGGATCAACAAGAGTGAGAACCAGCATAGCCAAAATTCACTAAACACGAAACCAGGTGCCCAGGGTAATAATGACCTTCCCCGAATGACAGGTTTTCTACTGGCAAGTGACTTTGCTACCAAAAAGAATAGACGTCATTATGGAAGTAATTCAAGGATTTCTTCCCTTAGGAGGGTTTTTCTGCAATAGAGTCTCGCTCTGTCACCCAGGCTGGAGTGCAATGGTGCCATCTCGGCTCACTGTAACCTCCGATTCCCAGGTTCAAGTGATTCTCCTGCCTCAGCTTCCCGAGTGGCTGGGTCAACAGGTGCTTGCCACCACGCCCAGCTGATTTTTGTATTTAAGTAGAGATGGGCTTTCACCATGTTGGCCAGGCTGGTCTCAAACTCCTGACCTCAGATGATCTGCCAGCCTCGGCCTCCCAAAGTGCTGGGATTACAGGTGTAAACCACCACACCTGGCCCACGGGAGGTTTTAATTAGGACACCAGTTTGGTAGAAAAGTAAGTGTATTTCCTGTGTGTCACACAGTACAGAGGTGAGTCCTGAAATGTCGTGAGATGAGGCTTTGTGCCTTCTTAAATCATACCTGCCTGGATTCAGTACTCTTATGTGTAACATGAAGGATTGAACTGGGTGATCTCTGAGGTTTCACGTTTCATCTATTAGTTTCTCTGCCCTGACAAATCGTTTCCTCAAAACCCTCTATCAGCAAAGCCCAACAATGGCTTTTCATTCAACCACTATTTATCTTCATCACCAAAGGCCTTTCTCAAAGAAAGAAAACTCCTTAGGAAAGAAAAAGTAAGGAAAAAGAAAAAAGACTCAATAGTCTCCTCACCCAGATATTTATTCATCATGATGTCTTATGTATAGAGTGATTTTCTTGTTATATTTAGATTACAATCAAACTGTAAAAGAGCTGTTATCTCCCTGTTCCTGCATTTTTTACTTTAAGCTCTGAGACCTTTGTCCTCCTATATTAGAGAAGCTGTAAATACTACAAGAGAATGTTTACATTTTAAAAATCCATTTTCCTTGATCATTTGTAGAAGGCAAAAAAAATCTCTGTACTAACACACCAATTCATCTTGACTTTGTAAAAACCGCTTCCCACAGAAATTACATTTGCACAAAGCCACCTTCCCTCCAGCAACATTTTGTTTCTCCCAGCTTTTGTTAGTTTCACGCTGTGTCTCTCTCTCAATCTTTCATTCTCTTCACCTTGACAAGTTCCTGATAGGGCTGAAAGTGCTATCCAAGTTGCAAAGGAGAAAGACAGATGAAACTTGCTCTTGTAAACCTGAGACAGACCTTGTGAAAGGTGTGGACCCTGGGAAGTTGTTGTGTTCTGAATTTGAAATCAGCCTTAGCGAGGGATTTCAAATGTTTAGCCTTTCAGAAAAGTAGGCTTGGGAATCCTTTCTAAACATGAGAAAAATCCTAATCCAGTTCTCAAGAAACCAAATAGCAGCTCTCACTTGGTTACTGAGAAAGCAAACACCTTGCCAGAAAACCCTTTGATGACCAGCAAAAGGTCAAGTGAAAGACAAGCAGAGGAAATACACGGGAGATGTCTGGTAAGAGGGTCTGGGGGGGATTTCAGCCGTCCCAGGAACAGACTTGCGGAGGGCTGCACCCATGCTCCACACACGCATACAAGCCCAGGGGGGAACATGCCAGCAACTCAGATCAGAACATTAGCCAGTATGGCCAGGCACAGTGGCTCATGCCTGTAATCCCAGCACTTTGGGAGGCCAAAGAGGGTGGATCACCTGAGGTCAGGAGTTCGAGACCAGCCTGGCCAACATGGTGAAACCCCGTCTCTGCTAAAAATACAAAAAGTAGCCAGGCGTGGTGGCACGTGCCTCTAGTCCCAGCTACTTGGGAGACTGAGGCAGGAGAATCGCTTGAACCCAGAAGGCAGAGAGACTGCAGTGAGCCGAGATTGGGCCACTGCACTCCAGCCTGGGCAACAGAGCAGGACTCTGTCAAAAAAAAAAAAGAACATTAGCCAATGTGTGTTCAGGTAGAGAGTTGACCTTGGCAGGAGGAGCCACACACAATTCACATGAGTGGGTGGAGAGCGGAGGCAGGACAGCGGCGAACTCATCACGATTGGTGACCAAACAACTCAGATCTTCGCTTCTGAGGCCGACTCTGGAGAAGGTATTTCTCATCCACCATAGGCACTGCTGGAAGGATTTGGAGGGTGGCACTCTGTGTCCTTACTGGAGGCTCCCTTCATTCTGAAGTCACTTCCCAAACTTCTGTAGGAGACAGGCCTTACAGAACCTTGATAGGTCAAAATAAATACCATTACCCATATCCAGAAAAAAAGTGTGTGCAGTTCACACTGCCAAGACCATGTTCAACAACACCAAATTCAGTCAATCACATTGTTGCACGGGACCATATGAAAAACGCTGTTTGTAGAAAGAAGGGCTGGGGGGAGATGGAAGAAGGAACAAGATTCAGCTCCTACCCTCATATAATAACCAAGTAATTATGATAGCATGTGGAGCAGCTTGGTGCAGTGGCTCATGCCTGTAATCCCAGCACTTTGGAAGGCAGAGGTAGGCGGATCACCTGAAGTCAGGAGTTTGAGACCAGCCTGGCCAACACAGTGAAACCCTGTCTCTACTAAAAATACAAAAATTATCCAGGTGGTAGGTGCCTGTAGTCCCAGCTACTCAGGAGGCTGACACAGGAGAATGGCTTGAACCTGGGAGGCATAAGTTGCAGTGATCCAAGACTGAGCCATTGCACTGCAGTCTGGGCAACAAGAACAAAATTTCATCTTAAAAAAAAAAAAACATATGGAGTAAGAGGATAAACAAGTGAACCTGGCACATATTTAGTGCTCAATAAATGTTTACTGAGTGAAAAATAATTAAATGGTAAGAAAATAGTTATCTTAGAAGCATGGATGAGAAGAGAATCATTTCTGGCTGGGGACACCCAGGAGCTGACACTTGAATTTGACCTTGAACAGTGGGTAGGATGCTTTCAGTGATAAGAAACCCATTCTAAGTAAGGGAGGAGCGCCAGGAAAGAGTAGGGACTTAAGAATGTGCAAGTTTATAGCAGAAGGGTTGGTGGCCAGTTAGGATGGAAAACTTAAAGACAAGCAGTAGGAACCGGTTGTGAGGCAGCTTTGGGTTTGAAAAAGTAAGTTCCAGATGCCAAAGCAGTTCAGACTCAGGGGAGACTTTTAATTTTTTTTTTTTTTAATGTTCTTTGTTCCAGATGTTACATGTAGACTTTTAATTTTTAAGGATAAAATCTATATGTTTCAATATATGGAAAAGATATCTGCACTCCCATGTTTATTGTTATTTATGATAGCTGAAATATGTAATCAATCGAAGTACACATCAATGGATGAGTGAACAAAGAAAATATACAAAATGGAATATTATTCAGCACTAAAAAAGAATGAGATCCTGTCATCTGCAGCAACGGGCATGGAACTGGAGGTCACTGTGTTGTGAAATAAGCCAAGCATGGAAAAACAAGTATCACATGTTCTCACTTATATTTGGGAGCTAAAAATGCAAATCTCATGAAGTTAGAGAATAGACTGGTGGTAACCGGAGGCTGGAAGGGGAGGAGGTGGGGGATGAAGACAGGTTGATTCATGGGCACAAATATACAGTCTGATTGAAGAAGTAAGACCTGGTGTTTAATAGATCAGCAAGGTGGCTGGTTTACAATCATCTGTTGTATATTTTGAAATAGTTAGAAGGGAGGCCTGGCGCGGTGGCTCACGCCTGTAATCCTAGCACTTTGGGAGGCTGGGGTGGGTGGATCACCTGAGGTCAGGAGTTCAAGACCAGCCTGGCCATCATGGTGAAACCCCATCTTTAAAAAAAAAAAGAAAAGAAAAGAAATAGTTAGAAGGGAATAAAGCAAATGTTTTAGCATAAAGGAAAGCACTCAAGGTGATGCATATCCCAATTACGCTGATTTGATCTTTACAAATTCTATGAATGTTGTATCATATGTATGCCCCAAAATAGGTACATCTATTATGTATCAATAAAAAATGTAAAACAAAACATATGAGGTTCATCTATCTATTTGCAATGCAGCGTTTAGTTCATAGCTTTGGTATTCTCATCTATGTTGGCCTGAACCATTCCAAGTACATTCATAGGCCCCCAAAACAATCCTGTAATTCATATTTGAGCCAAACTGGACCTCCTGCAGCGAGTGCAGCCCGCCTCACGAAGGGTGAATTATCAGGGCAAAAGAGAAAAGGTGCCCAGCATGGAGGAGGAAAGGATGGATTCAACTCCTGGACAATCCAGGAGAATCCAAAAGCAGCTGAGGTTTCCATTGAATTCAGTCTAACTAGTACTTACTAAGAACATGGCTGCAGGCCTTTTGGTCTATGCTACTGACATCCTTCAGAGGCAGACAGTCAACTAGGGCATGTACATCACCAATAACCATAAAGAGCTACGGTGAGGGACCAGGTTCAGTGGCTCATGTTTGTAATCCCAGGCGTGAGCCTGGGCAACATGACAAGACCTCATCTCTACAAAAAAATTAAAAAGTTAGCTGGGCATGGTGGCATGTGCCCATAGTCCCAGCTACTTGGGAGGCTGAGGTGGGAGGATCGCTTGAGCCCAGGAAGTAGAGGTTGCAGTGAGTTATAATGGCACCATTGCACTCCAGCCTGGGCAACAGAGCAAGATTCTGTCACAAACAACAACAACAACAAAATGCAAAACTCCCAGATGATTCTAAAGCTCAGCCTGGGTTGATAACTACTTCCATAGAGCAGGAGTTGACCGGGGGCTTTAGGGGAGGAATGGGCTGTATCATTTGGAAATTTGGGGCATAAGAGGTGGGCAGGGAGAGGCAGAGCCCGCAGAGTTGGGGGACATCTTGAAGTCAGCAGGCCTTGATGCCTGTGATTCAGTCCCCAGGTACTGAAGGTCTTGTTCTCCTTAAATGCATCTCCCTGCTATTCAGGACAGGCAACAGAGAAGCAGTGGTTTTACACATCTCAAACTTAGAGAGTCCTATGTTGGGATTGCATGGGGCATTTCACCGCTTTCTCTAATGAATCCTTCCAACCAGCACTCATAGAGAATAAGGAGAGTAAAGAGAAGGCAGAGATTTCATTTTATCTTAGCAAGGGGAGAAATCACAGGAATTAGAGGAAAGCTGGGGAGATGAGTATCTTAAAATTCTTGGCTGGGCATGGTGGCTTGTGCCTGTAATCCCAGCACTTTGGGAGGCCAAGGTGGGCGGATCACCTGAGGTCAGGAGTTCGATACTGGCCTGGCCAACATAGAGAAATCCCGTCTCTACAAAAAATACAAAATTAGCCAGGTGTGGTGGCACACACCTATAATCCCAGCTATTCAGGAGGCTGAGGCAGGAGAATCGCTTGAACCCAGCAGGCAGAGGTTGCAGTGAGCAGAGATTATGCCATTGCACTCCAGCCTGGGCAACAAGAGTGAAACTCTGTCTCAAAAAACCCAAATAAAAATAAAAACCATTATTTTCTCTGTTCCACCATCCTGGCCACCCTCTACCCCCAAATAATACATAACAGAGCATATATCCTCTTTCTGGAGTGGCTGTTCCTCGATATTCTAGAGGAACCAGTTAACTTCTCTGATACTAAAGGTCAACCATTCAAAGTACATCAGTCTCAACTTGTAAGTCACAGACCATACAAAGCAGGTAAGTCTCCTCTTAATAAAATGTACTGTGCATCTGTTCTGGGTGACCCAGCACTGTGTTCTAGGGGCTTGAGAACACAGGATTGAGCAAGTCCTGGCCCTGTTCCCAAGGCCATGCAGTAGAGGAGACAGCTTCTCATGGGATAAGGACTGGGACTGTGGTAGCACACGGTTTTTGCTGGGGCACACAGGAGACACACCTCACCTGGGCCAGAGTGACCAGGTAGCCAGGCAAATCGTGGTGGGAGGGCTGGGGAGGGGAGTGGCAATTCATTCCAGGCAGAGGAGGCAGCAAGAACCAAGGCAAAGGAAACCCGACCAAGGACAGAGGGAGTGACGGATTCCAGTCACTTGTGATGGAACTTAGAATTCCAAGAGGAGCTTCCTTCTCAAAGGAGACCAGAGATGCAAGGCACCCGAGGGCAGGGGCCTCAGGGCCGTGTTGAATGAAGACTGTGGTCTTGATGCTAAGAGCAAAGGGCGGTTTCCCAGAGCAGGGAAATGACATCATCAGATCTGAAGACCACTCCAGCCGCTGAGTGAAGAGAAGTTTCAAAAATAGGAAGAGCAAGGAATGCGCCATAGAGGGAAAGACGGCGTGAAAGAGACAGAGAAGCAGCGCCTGGCGAGGCAAGAAAACCCTCGAAGTGGGCTGCGCGTGGTGGTTCACGCCTGTAATCCAAGCACTTTGGAGGCCAAGGTGGGCGGATCACCTGAGGTCAGGAGTTCAAGACCAGCCTGACCAACATCGTGAAACCCCATCTTTAAAAAAAAAAAAAAAGAATAAAAAAGAAGACCCTTGAAGTGAAGGGAATAATGCTCAAATGTGAGATCCAAGAAGCTAGTGACTGAAAAGTGTCTGCTGAGTTCTAATTTACCTGGAGCAAACAGACTATAGGTGACCTTGGGCAGACCTTGGCCAAGTGATGGGTTCAAGCCAGATTCCAGTGATTTGAGGTGCAAGGAAGCAGGGTTGAAGGTAAACAACTCTTGCCCCAAGCAAGGCAATTAAAGAGAGTAGAGAGATAGCTTGATGGCTTATGGTGAAGGTCAGATGAGATAACGCATGCTCAAGGACCCGATGTCTGGAGCTCTCGGACACTTGCTCACGATTATGAGAGCACGAAGTTCTATCCACATCTTCACCACTAGCTGCTAGTGTCCTAAGTGCCAAGGAGGGCTTCCTGCCTGCCATACACCAACTCCTTAACTCTTCACCGCCGCTCTGTGAGATAGGGATGATCGCTCCACTTTATAGATGACAAAATTAAAGCTCAGAGAGGCCATTTGCCCTGGGTCATTACCACGCCACAGAATGGGGATTAAACCAGACATCAGTCTTTGAGGTCTGTCCTCCTTCCAACATGTGAGACTGTCCCTTTGTGCTCTTTAAATAGGGAATCCCGGAAGATGGGCAAGGTTTTCCAACAACCCAAGTCATGGCTTGCCAGTGGTGAAGGGTGGCCAGTGTGGGGCTGAGTTTGAGCAGCTCTTGGTTGAAGCATGGTGGACTCTGCAGCGGCGCTTTGCTCTGGTTATGCTGTTGGAGGCATCTTCAAATATGAGTCTTCGGTGGGATGTAGCGACAGTAACTAGACTCTGTTTCCTCACTCTGTACTCCCTGGGTTCAAATCCTGCCCTCATCACTTACCACCTTCAAGCTTTAATTTTCAAGTCAGGGGAAAAAAAATAAAAAGAATAAAATAAATCTATAGGTTATACAGAGATAATGTAATCATGCATCACATAAGAGAATGTTTATAAAGTACTTTGCCCAGTGCCGACCAACAAGCACTGAGTAAATGGTGGTTATTAGCATTTATATTGTTCCTCCACCTCCTTCCCATTGCACATCCGCACTTGAACCCTAACCCAGGCTGAATCTCCAACAGCATGATCATTGGGGCAAAGTGCCGCTGCTGCAGGCTTCACCATACCTCCACTGAGAGCTGATGAAACTCGGACCCATGCTGGCCCAACACCATGGGTAATTTCGGGGACGTCCTCCGATACAATTGTGATCTAGCACAATCTCTTCGAAGAACAGATGAGCCGGAAAAAACAATTACATTTTGTTGAGTTCACTTTGTTTAAAAAGGTACATAATACATATTAGGAAAGATTGCAACCGACAATGACTCAGCAAACAATTTCTGAGCCCCTGTATTTTGCCACCTGTATTTTGTGAAGCTCTGGGGAGAGGAAGACAAATAAGACACCACCCTGCTTATTCACAGTCTGCAGGAAGAGGCAGAGACTAGGGCAGTAGGACACTTGTGTGGGGCACAGACAGAAAGAGTGGAAAGCCAACCAGAAACACAGAGCAGATCTGGCTGGAAGAAATGTAGTGTGCACAGATAGGGGGCGGGGGGACGAGGTGCCAGAACTTGAAGGACTCTGAATGCCACACGAAGGGCTTTATACTTTTCCTCAAAACTCTACAATACTTTAAAACCCTTTAAGCTGGGGAATGGCAGGCAGATTTGCTACAGAGTGGAGAATGGATTGAAAGGAAGCTGACTAGAGAAGAGGAAATAGGCTAAGCTGTCCCAGGGTTCTGCATATAGGGACTCAGCAAGGGTTCCTGAAGCCAAATTGGAGGGCATTCAAGGCAGAAGGATGGTGTGGATTCTGTGCCTTATTCTACCCGGAGGTGAGGCCAGAGCAGAGCAGGTAGAGATGTGGGGACAGAGTTTCTTAGCCAGGTGTGGTCTCTCATACCTGTAATCCCAGTATTTGGGGAGGCCAAGGTGAGCGGATCACTTGAGCCCAAGAGTTCAAGACCAGCCTGGTCAACATAGCAAGACCCTGCCTCTATCAAAAAAAAAAAAAAAAAAAGAGTTTCTTGAAGGTCACTAAAGAATGGGCTAATTTTGCTAATGTCATGTACTGGTAAAGCCAGATCAGGGAAGAATTATAGTAGATGCCTCAGTCTGCTGAAAAGAAAGTCTTATAAGAATGTGATGGGGAATGGCCGGGCGTGGTGGCTCACACCTGTAATCCCAGTACTTTGGGAGGCCGAGGCGTGTGGATCACCTGAGGTCAGGAGTTCAAGATCAGCCTGACCAACATGGTGAAACCCCGTCTCTAAAAAAGAAATTATTAAAAAAAAGAATATGATGGGGAGCACATGCTAGGGCTCCACCTTGGGGTGCGGAAGGTCCCTAGGAGGCACAGTCTGACTCTGCAATCCAGACGTTTGCTCCCAGGGCCCTCCCTGTCCTGGGCCCTGTCTCCTGATCCCGCAGACGACCCTCTCTGCTTCCCTCTACTCAGTGCATACCCTCTTTAGCAGGACACTGGGCCTGAAATGCCCACAGTCTTCCTGAAGGGGGAAAACAAAACCCACCAGCAAAACGACAGCTGAAGTTTTTCAAAAAAGGAGGCCATGATATGATATAAAGGATTTGGGGAAAAGATGTGTGATATTTAAACCCCACAGATTTCACTGTTTTATATATATATCTCAGAATTTTTCTCCATCATGTCCCTGGAGACATTTCATGTACATTTTAAATGAAACTGTGGACTTCTGTTTTCCAGAGACCCAACTCTGAAAAAACGGTGCCTTCAACTTACTTCATGGAGACAATGGGCTTCTCAAAGAACCCAATACCTGGAGTTTTTCCTCTACCCCAATCCTGGTCAGAAACTTGTTTTCTGAGCCCAGGAATGAGCTCACCCTCCAGGGGTGTAATTCAGTATCACACCAAGCAAGAGGGATCACAGGACACCCTCCGGGGTGGGGCAAGCACTTCCAGCATACTCCAGAGACGAACAGAGGCCAGCATTGTCATTCCCCTCCCCCAGAAGGATCAATACGAGCCAGTCGGTGTAAACAGATCCTCCTCTGCGCCAACGAAGCCACACAGGAACATCTAAAAGAGAGGTAACAACGCCACTTTGTGAGGCTACTGGCATGGCGCCATCTTGCTTCTCTCTCCCAAGAGGCCAAGGCCAAGGTGCCGCCTGCATGTTTGGGCAATAACCCTCGCTACACATTTGGGAAACATCCACGAGCTATTTGAGTAGTTCGCGTGGGGCTGCAGGTTCACCCCAGGCAGAGGCCAAAGTCCCCCACAGAGTGGCACAAGTGCTGTCTCTTCTCTCTACAGGGGCCAGAGATACTTTGTAATGCAGGTAGAGCAGGGTCTGGTCTCAGTAGAATGAATGCAAGCAGGGGGATAGGGGCCGGCATTGTGTGTTCTTTTCCACCCTACAAGTCTTGAGCCTCACACAAAGACCCTCCTTCAGGCGGCCAGTCTGTGCCAAGTCCGTTCTGTTTTCACACCTCTGTTTTGAGATAAGAGGTAATGCTTGAGAATCACATAACCGAGTTGCGAAATGAACCTGATCAGCTAAAATGGACTATTTTAGGTGCCAAAGTGGGAGCAAGCTTGGGAGGTGCTCAGTGGGGCCCTGGTTTCCTTCCTGCTCACCCAAAAGCAGCACATGTCATAGGCCTCTGGTTGGCTGGCCCGTTGGCTAAGGCTGAGAGATCCCAGGGACTTGTGCTCAGCCAAGCGCACTGACTTTCACTCACTGCCTCTTAGAAAGCATTGAGGTTAGCTGACACCAGGAAGCCCGCCTTCCACCCTCCCAGCAGCCCAGGCAACTGCTCCGTTGGTTAGCAACAGCACCTGTCAGGAGCTCAATTTCCCAGACCTTGGGAGTTTTAGGTGATGAAGCCTAAATGTTGAAGGGCCCTTGCATCGCTGGTCCCCTAAATATGACCAGCCTGAGACACCCACAGCACAGAAAAGCGTAGTGCATAAGTATGCCATGTACTCCTGATTCATGCTTGATCCATTTCTAAAAAGAAGATGGGAGGACACCCATATCCAGATGTGTGAGCAGAAGCTGTAGGGAGGTCCACCCCTTGGAGTGGCTGATCATGATCATGCTCATACGTCTTCTTTTTCTTCTTCTTTTATTTATTTATTTATTTTATTTATTTTAAAGACGAGGTTTCACCATATTGGTCAGGCTGGTCTCGAACTCCTGACCTCAGGTGATCCACCCACGTCAGCCTCCCAAAGTGCTAGGATTACAGGCGTGAGCCACTATGCCCGGCTTCTTCTTCTTCTTTTTGAGACAGGGTCTAGTTTTGTCACACTGGCTGGAGTACAGTGGTGCTATCTCAGCTCACTGCAACCTCTGCCTCCTGGACTCAAGCAAGCCTTCCACTTCAGCCTCTCAGTAGCTAGGACCACAGGCGTGTACCACCATGCCCAGCTTATTCTTGCATTTTTGGTAGAGACAGGGTTTCATCATGTTGCCCAGGCTGGTCTCAAACTCCTGGGGCTCAAGTGATCCTCCTGCCTTGCCCTAAAATGCTAGGATGGCAGGCATGAGCCGCCGCACCCGGGTATACTGCTTCTTTAACCTGTCCTGGTTACAGCTCTGCTCAGACTTTGTCTCCTTTGGGCACCACAGCTGCCTGCCCATCCCTGCCTGGCTCCTCTCCTAGCCAGCAGGCTCAGGAGGCTTCTAACCACCAGCCTCCTCCAAACAATGGCTAATTACAGTTTATCATTGAAATTCTCATAGTGTCAGCCAGGCGAGGTGGCTCATGCCTGTAATCTCAGCACTTTGGGAGGCTGTGGCCAGCGGATCACCTTAGGTCAGGAGTTCAAGACCAGACTGACCATTACGGTAAAACCTCGTTTCTACTAAAAATACAAAAATTAGCAAGGCATGGTGGCGGGTGCCTGAATCCCAGCTACTTGGGAGGCTGAGGCAGGAGGATTGCTCGAACCCGGGAGGCAGAGGTTGCAGTGAGCCGAGATCACGCCATTGCACTCCAGCCTGGAGACAAGAGCAAAACTGAGTCTTAAAAAACTAAAAGGGAAATAAAAAAAAGAAACTGTCATAGCGTCAATCATCATCCCCACCACTCCTGTTGGCCTGACATTGCTAACTGCAACTTCATAGACCTCAGGCTCAGAGATGGAAGCCCACACATCTTCCACAATGCCTTGCACAATGAAAATGTGTTGAATGAATGGATGGGAAACTGGGTGGATGAAGAAAGTCTTTTCTATCATCAAAATTTAATGAGATTAAAGGCTAACTCCTGCACAGGGCTAAACTGAATGTGGTTTCTCTGAGCTTGGAGGGGAGTAGGGGGCAGGCATAAGGAGGTGGATTTCATGTTCCTTGCAAACACAGTACTGCTTGTGGATCAACACGTAGGTACCAACTAATGCCAAATTTGGATAGAAAGCCTGATAGAGACTCAGGATGTCTTCCAAAGCTTGACTGCAACTGATGGCTGCCACTCAGCAACAAGTAGAGACAAGTGACAGAGCACCACTGCCTCCCTTCTTTTCTCCCAGACTCCGTGACCTTGACTGTGGCGCTTCCCTGGGTAGAAGGCAGCTTTGCCAGGCTTATGCCACTCTCCCATGTCCTTATTCCCTCTTGCCTGGCAGAACTTGGTTCTCCTCCTGATTATTCAACAAACCTTTTAGAAAAGGGGAGTACTTATTATTATTATCAGTATTATTGTTAATCCATGGATTTAACATACTGAAAGATCCTATCCACCAAACAAACTGCATTTTTTTTTAATAGAGATGGGGTTTCACCATGCTGGCCAGGATGGTCTCAATCTCTTGACCTTGTGATACGCCCGCCTCAGCCTCCCAAAGTGCTAGGATTACAGGCATGAGCCACCACACCCTGCCCCAAACTGCATTTTTAAATTGTTTTCTAAAGTTAAAAAAATTTATTTAGAGATGGGGTCTTACTATGTTGCCCAGGCTGGTTTGAACTCCTGGCCTCAAGGCAATTCCCCTACCTCAGCTTCCCAAGTAGCTAGAACTATAGGCGGGAGCCACCGTGCCCAGTTTAAACTGAACTTAAGTAATGCATCTTTGAAATCAGCATAGATGACCAATGTCACTATATTGCGTAGACAGAATTCAAGCCCAAAGCAAAGGAGTTTCTTTTCTGTTTGTTTGTTTTGAGACAGAGTCTCGCTTGTCACCCAGGGGCTGGAGTACATGGCATGATCTCTGTTCAGCCTCCACCTCTCCACTCCTGGATTCAAGGGATTCTCCAACCTTATCCTCCTGAGTAGCTGGGACTTCAGGTGTGCACCACCACACCCGGCTAATTTTTGTGTTTTTAGTAGAGACCGTGTTTCCCCATGTTGATCAGCCTGGGATTTCAGGTGTGCACCACCGCACCCGTCTAATTTTTGTGTTTTTAGTAGAGACGTGTGTTTCCCCATGTTGATCAGGCTGGTCTCACACTCCTGACCCCAGGTGATCTGCCTGCCTCGGGCTCCCAAAGTGTTGGGATTACAGGCGTGAACCACCGCACCCAGCCCTGAGTTTCTTTAACTTGTGCATCCTTATTTCAGGTCAATGCATTAATTTTGTTTTGCCATTTGTATGAAAATGCCCCCACCTCTGTACCCTCATCACCACCTGCAGATACCAAGTTAGAACTAAAGACCACGTCTCAGCTCCTCCTAAGGGAGTGAAGTTGAGGGAGCCTGCAGTATGGGAAAGATCCTTTTCTCCTGTTTTTTGGGGATGAGAAAAGCCGCTGGGCTCAGAGACAAATCTCGTGGAAAACCCATCTCTTCAGCCTCGGTGTTGACCAAAGCAAGTTTTTCCTATATCAGACCACCTCTTCCTTACCCAGCAAGAACCAAGCTGAAGAGGGTCCCGTAGAGGTGTGCTTACTTCACTCCTGTGCAATCCCAAACGGCCCCTTTTTGCCCACCTCATTTAAGAAGAATGTGTGCCTCAGGTGGGGATGGTTACCATGGCAACATTTTGTTTGTTTGTTTGTTTGTGTATTTATTGAGACAGGGTTTTGCTCTGTCACCCAGGCTGGAGTACAGTGGCATGATCATGGCTCATTGCAGCCTCAACCTTCTGGGCTCAAGTGATCCTCCCACCCTGCGTTCCCAAAGGTTTCGAGTATAGCCCGCGCCACCACACCCAGCCACCGAGGCAACATTTAAGGCCCCTCTGTGATCTGGCCCTAACCTACCTTCCAGAGGACCTTATCTCCTCCACCCACCCATCCTACTGCTTATTTTGCAACCAATGGTCCAGGGGAAATCAGGGCTCAGAGCTGGAGGTAGGTGGGGTAGGGTGGAGGAGGTTCCGAATTTCCGGGGAGGGGTGGGTGTAGCTTGAAAAATATAGTATGATCATTTTATATGTGGAAAATGAAAACAAACTTCCATTTCAGTCCAATATAAAATACAAAAAGAAAATCTTGATAATATCTTGGCTAATGGAGAACCACTGAAAATAGCAGTATCTCTATCAGTACGTGTGAGTGTGGGGATGAGATGGCCACGTTTTGTTTGTTTGTTTTCCTTTGTTTTGTTTTGAGACAGAACCTTGCTCTGTCACCCAGGCTGGAGTCAGTGGTGCGATCTTGGCCCACCGCAACCTCCACCTCCTGGGTTCAAGTGATTCTCCTGCCTCAGCCTCCCAAGCAGCTAGGACTACAGACATGCGCTACCACCCCCAGCTAATTTTTGTATTTTTAGTAGAGGTGGGGTTTCACCATACTGGCCAGGTTGGTCTTAAACTCCTGTCCTCGTGATCCACCCGCCCTGGCCTCCCAAAGTGCTGGGATTACAGGCACGAGCCACTGCGCCTGGGTGGAGATGGCCATGTTTACCGGAAAGGGGCATGGGCATGGCAGGTGCCTGGAACCCCAGCCACTTGGGAGCTTGAGGGAGGAAGATTACTTGAGGCCAGGAGTCTGAGACCAGACTAGGCAACACCCCTGTCAAGAAGGCCCCGTCAGTAAGGGAGGAAGGGAGGAAGAGAAGAAAAAAAAGGGAGGAAGGGCTGGAGGGAGGGAGGGAGGGAAAGAAGAAATGGGGCAAAGCTGGGCGCCCCACAGACCTCTTTCTCTGGTGGGCCCAGGACAGACCCTTTGTATTCCTGTAGCTTCACTGCAGCCCTCTACCCCGCTTACTTCTCCACCTCCTTCAGCTCTCTGCTCAGAGGCCTCTGACCCAGCTGGCTGGCAGTGCGCATTTGCAGCCTGGTCTCCTCACTCCCTATTGGGGACACCACTGCTCCTTCCGTGTCCATAGTTGGGCTCCCTAACCTGCTTTTCAGTTATTTAGTAGCTTAACATCTGTAAAGCCTCCAAAGTAAGCTCAGAACTTCTTAAATGATTTCATAGTACACTATACTTTTTCCTTTGCTGCACTTTTTCTTTTTTTGAAACAGGGTCTTGCTCTCAGTCTGCACTCTGGAGCACAGGGGCGTGATCTTGGTTCACTGTAGCCTCAATCTCCTGGGCTTGAGCGATCCTCCCACCTCAGCCTTCTGAGTAGCTGGGACTACAGGCATGTGCCACCATGCCTGGCTAATTTTTGTATTTGTTTTTGTAGAAACATGGTTTCACCATGTTGCCCAAGCTGGTCTGGAACTCTTGGGCTCAAGCCATCCTCCTGCCTTGGCCTCCCAAAGTGCTGGGATTAAAGGCACGAGCTACCACATCTGGCTCCCCCTCTCCTTTTTTTTTTTTTTCAGTTTAGAGACAGGATCTCACTTTGTAGCCCAGGCTGGACTGCACTGGAGCGATCATGGCTCACAGCTGCCTTGAACTCCTATGCTCTGCCAATCTTCCTGCCTCAGACTCCCAAGTAGCTAGGACTATGGGCGTGTGCCAGGACACCTGGGTAATTTTTTAAAATTTTTTCATAGAGATGAAATTTTGCCACGTTGCCCAGGCTGGTCTCAAACTCCTGGCCTCAGGTGATCCTCCCACCATGGCCTCTCAAAGTGCTAGGATTGCAGGCATGAGTCACTGCACCCAGCCACATGCTTTCTGAATACATGCTGGTGTATCTATATGAAATTCCTCTCTTCTAAATGCTGGACAGAATTCCATAGCTTATACCCAACACTGGCTTGTCTCTTCCCAGAGCGTTTGACACACCTCAGGCGCCTGCACTCCCCACCACCACACAACACCCCAGAGCCCTCCAAGTCCCTCTGGAGGTAGGCTCCATTTTTCCATGACTGTGCCATGCAAGTTGCAGCTGGGGACCTGAGGTTGGGGGAGCAAGCTGTCCTCTTCCCTCTGACAGCTTGGATGGTGAAGGGCAGGATCAGAACTCACACACTAGCCCGACACGGTGGCTCACACCTGTAATCCCAGCACTTCAGGAGGCTGAGGTTGGTGGATCACCTGAGGTCAAGAATTCGAGACCAGCCTGACCAACATGGAGAAACCCCATCTCTACTAAAAATGCAAAATTAGCTGGATGTGATGGTACATGCCTATAATCCCAGCTACTCAGGAGGCTGAGGCAGGAGAATTGCTTGAACCCAGGAGGTGGAGGTTGAAAAAAAAAAAAGGCCAGGCATAGTGGCTCATGACTGTAATGCCAGCACTTGGGAGGCTGAGGCCAGTGGGACACCTGAGGTCAGGAGTTTGAGACCAGCCTGACCAATATGATGAAACCTCATCTCTAGTAAAAATATAAAAATTAATCAGGTGTGGTGGCATGTGCCTGTAATCCCAGCTACCCGGGAGGCTGAAACAGGAGAATCACTGAAACCCGGGAGGCAAAGTTTGCAGCGAGTCAGGATGGCACCATTGCACTCCAACTTGAACAACAAGAGCAAAACTCTGTTTCAAATTTTAAAAAAGAAAAAAAGAACTGACCCACTAATCTGTGTTGGCTTTGTGCCCTCAGAATCTGAGTCTCCAAGTATAGCTTCAGAAAGAATTGTCTACTGTAGGGCTTAGCTTTCCCTTTGTCATGTAGACGAACCGGCCCCAGCTGTGCTGCTGAGAGCAACTGAGAGGTTATGGCAGATTCGAGAGACAGGAGCCTGCATTCAAATCTCAACTTCGCTGCTTACCAGCTGTATTCAATTTCTTTTCGTCTCAGTTTTCCCATCTGTAAAATGGGAATTGCAATAGTCATGTCATAATAACAGTACCCACCTTACAGGGTTGTTGCATTTAGAACAGTGCTTGGCAGTAATCAGCATTTAGTAAATGCTGGCTGTGACTGTTTAAAATACATATAAAGGCAGAGCCTGCAGAGCCATACAAGCAATTTCTGACACTGTTCACATAGAAAAGTTAAGACATTCAAAAGAAAATAAAGAGAAACAGAAGATGTGTCTGGTTGGCTACACCAAAGTAATTCTCTTTGTAATCTCTAATGACAAGGCCTTTACAGGCCCATCATGGTCTTCTAAGTCCAAACACTTAAGTATAAACAACAGAACCCCAAAGAAATCTGTTCCCTTCCCTCTGTCTGGCTCTGAGAGTTTTACAACTAACAGTTCTGGCTCCAAGAGGACCCCATTCGCCCCGATTTGTAAAGCATCCTTGGCTGCCCCCGCAAATTTTCTCCTTTGTCACTTTCCAGTGCTGGAGCCCAGAGAGCGTAGGTTGGACTGGGGAGACAGGACCAGCCCTTGGGAGCTTGAGGGCCGATACTGGCTGCAGAGATGTCCTCTTTCATGTGGCGTGACTTGCGAGCGACTCAGTCCTGACAGCTTTGATTTGAGCCGTATTTAGGAGGCAGCTCTGGTGGGGCTCAAGCCTGAAATTTATGGCTTGTTTGTCTTGAACCATGCCATATTTTTCTCGCCTTGAAGATGAAAGAGTTACTATGCCACACACTTCCCTGTCTCCTGCGTTTTGTAACGTGTAAGCTTCTGGAGTGTCCCGTTTATTTATCTGGAGAATTAACTTCTAAAGGTTATGCTCATCCCCCTAACCAGCCATAGCTGAGGGTCTTGAAATAGAAGGCTCTAAATAGGCAATTGGACGGCTTCCTCCAAGACCTCCTCATGCTCACACGCTCATGGTCTTCTCACCCCATGACTATTCTCTGCACTATAAACTCCTCAGAAAGACCTTTGAGTGGACAAAGAATAGTCAGTCCTGCCATAAAGCTGTAAATTATGGGAGAGAAGGGTTCACCTCTTATGTTTCTTTGATTCGTCTACAGAGCCTAGCACAGTGCCTTGAACATAGTAGATACTCAAATATTTGTTCACTGATAAGATTCTGAGACTTCGATGGGAGTGAATGGACAACATTGTCTAAGGAAACATGAATGGTTTTAATTCTTTTTATCAGGAATAGCCAAAATGTGAATTCATACCAAAATATTTAAATACAAAAATTGCAGTATCTGTAAAATATTTTTTGAGTTTTGGAATCTGCCTAGTGAGGTGGACTTATTGATTTGTTCAACACGTACCAAGTGCCCATATGTGTCAGGCACTATTCTGGGCGTCACAGAAGCAAAGAGGGAGGCAGTCCCTGCCCTGGAGTTCACAAAGTGAGACGGGAGACAGGCGGGCAAGCTGCTGAAATATTCTAAGGTAAGCTCTTTGGCAAGGTGTGAGGAAATGAACAGTAGAGAGTGGGGTTGAGGCCAGCCTCAGTGGCCCACGCCTGTAATCCCAGCACTTTGGGAGGCCAAGGCGGGTGGATCACTTGAGGTCAGGAGTCCGAGGCCAGCCTGACCAACATGAAGAAACCCCATCTCTACTAAAAATACAAAATTAGCCAGGCATCATGGCACGCACCTGTAATCCCAGCTACTCGGGAGGCTGAGGCAGGAGAATCACTTGAACCCAGGAGGCGGAGGTGGCGATGAGCCAAGATCACGCCATTGCACTCCAGCCTGAGCAACGAGAGGGAAACTCCATCTCAAAAAGCAAAAATGAGAGTGGAACTGAGGTCCAGAGGCTCAGAAGCAGATCGCAGGTAGAGCTGGCTTCATGTGGAAGCAGAACTACTTGGGTTCATCCTATGAGCTGGAGCTCATGGTGGTGCCGGGCATTCCACTGTATGCAGCGGGTCCTCTCCACTGTATCTGTACTCTCCACTGTATGAGCAGTGGGTCCACAGTGGGCAGTCCTCAGCCAGCAGGAAGCCTCGGGGAAGCCACTGAAACATCAAATCTCCATTCCTTTTTTTTTTTTAGACAAGGTGTTGCTCTGTTGCTCAGGCTGGAGTGTGTGGCATAGTCATATTTCACTGCAGCCTCAACACCTGGGCTCAAGTGGGAGCCAGCCTCAATTTTTTTTTCTTTTAGTAGAGGCAGGGTCTTGCTATGTTACACAGGCTGATCTCCAACTCTAGGCCTCAAGCAGTTCTCCCTCCTTCCCTGACTTCCCAAAGTACTGGGATTACAGGCATGAGCCACCACACCCAGCTTATTCATTTTTAAATCATGATGATAACACTAAAATTGCAAATTTGCTGAGAGAATTAAAATTGCAGTTTGAAAATTACAAAGTATACACAAATAAGTTATCAGGAAAAGAAGTATGAGCCAGGCGTGGTGCCACACACCTGTAATTCCAGGTATTCAGGAGGCTGAGGCAGAAGGATCGCTTGAGCCTAGGAGTTCAAGGCTACCGTGAACCATGATGGTACCCCTGCATTCCAGAGCCTGGGTGATAGAGTGAGACCCCGGCTCAAAAGTAAAAAGTAAAACAAGAAAGATGCTAATAGGACAGACCTCAGAAAGCTGTCACAAGAATGCATTTATTTTGTGCCTGTGAGGGTGCTTCAACATTATGAGGGGCTACACAAATGTCTGTCTACTATAAAATTAATTAACGCCCTACTTTCTTAAATTCTCCAAGGTTAAAACAAAAAGTTGAAGATGAAAACCCAGACATAATCCCTTTCAAAATGCCTTACTACCATACAGCAGAACTTGACCCAGAGTTGGGCCAAATTGGGCTACAACCAAAGGCAGAGATTTGGATGCAGCCATTTGATAATAGACAACAACACTGTTTAATATATTTAATCTACTCAATCTAGGACAGAAGTCAAAAGAACTCCTCTAAATGCTAATCAGATTGAGTGGAATTCTGGCCAGGCACTGTAGTTCACGCCTATAATCCCAGCACTTTGGGAGGCTGAGGTAGGTGGATCCTTGAGGTCAGGGGTTTGAGACCAGCCTGGCCAACATGGTGAAATCAGTCTCTACTAAAAATTAAAAAAAAAAATTAGGCAGGCGTGTGAAATCCCAGCTACTCAGGAGGCTGAGGCAGGAGAATCCCTTGAACCCAGGAGGCAGAGGTTACAGTGAGCCAAGATCACACCACTGTACTCCAACCTGGACAACAGAGTGAAACTCCATCTCAAAAAAAAAAAAAAAAAGATTGAGTGGAATTTTATTTGACACAGTTTAATTATTTGGAACCAGCAGTAATCTACAAAAATAAAACAAGAGACCCAAGCAGAAAACAGCTTTAGCTATCAGGCGCAAAGCTACTACAGTGAGTCCAAGTGACACGTGTCCTTTTTCTGGACTGAGTCTTTTTTTTTAAGAGACGGGGTCTCACTATGTTGCCCAGGCTGGAGTGCAGTGGCTATTCACAGGTGCAATCACACTACTGATCAGCACGAGAGTTTTGACCTGCTCTGTTTCCGACCTGGGCTGGTTCACCCCTCCTTAGGCAACCCGGTGGTCCCCCGCTCCTGGGAGGTCACCATATTGATGCCGAACTTAGTTCGGACACCCGATCGGGGTAGCGAACAACAGCCCAGAACTCCTGGGCTCAAGTGATCCTCCCACCTCAGCCTCCCGAGTAGCTGGGACTACAGGCATGTGCCACCGCACCCAGCCGGACTGAGTCTTTTTTTTTTTTTTTTTTTTTTAA
>PVKP010037799.1:0-21380 GCA_004027715.1 Plecturocebus donacophilus | reverse complement strand
AGAGACTTAGACTCCCACACAATAATAGTGGGAGACTTTAACATTACACTGTCAATATTAGACAGATCAACGAGATAGAAAATTAACAAGGATGTCCAGGACTTGAACTCAGACCTGGAACAAGTAAACTTAACAAATATTTACAGAACTCTCCTCCCCAAATCCACAAAACATACATTTTTCTCAGTATCACATTATATCTATTTTAAAAGTGACCACATAATTGGAAGCAAATCACTCCTCAGCAATTGCATAGCATTTCACAGGTTTAAATAAAATATTGGTTGGCTGCTTATTTGTTATTTTCATCCCCTATTCCTTCCTGTCTCCATTGTTAAGCACAATTATTGGCATAAAAGAGGTTTTTAATACCCATTTTTAGACTGCATTCTAGCCTGGCCAATAAAACAAGAATCCTGTTCTCTCTCCCTCTTTCTCTTCCTCTTTCTTTCTCTCTTTCATTCTTTTTTTTCTTCTTTCTTTTGCTCTTTCTTTCTCCTTTTCTCTCTTTAAAAAAAAAATTTGGATAATAATACCTATCTTACAAGATGTTATGCATAATAGGTGATTAATAAATGTTAGTGCAATCTCAACATAATACAATGAATATACCAATCATTAATTCATTAGATGATGATCTGGAAATATATTGTTTAGAAAATACGATTTTTCCAAATGAAAAACATTTAGTTTAAGAAATTAAATTTAGAATATTCAAGTATTCTTGGTTAAGGCAGTAACTACAATGAAATAGCAGTTAATCAAAAATTGTTGACACTTGAGGTATATTACATAATTTACTTTTTAATGGTATGGACTCCTAATAACTATTATATTACAGATAATAATAAAAACAGGTGAGATAAATGTAGCATTTCTTTTCCAAAGATGTCCATAACACTATCTCTTCTCCCACACACTTTTCCGAAATGTATTTTTGTCACTCCTCTATCAAGACAGAGCATTTATTTACCAACCCCCTGGAACCTCAACAGCCCTCATGACTGTTCTAATTAACAGAATATGGCAGAAGTGACATTCTGTTCTGAATTGGGCCATTAACTGGACTGGCAGTTTTCACTTCCTACTCTCTGGGAATGCTGCCAACAAACTGGAAGAAGCCCATGGAGGGGTCATATTTTGATGGACTGGTCAATAGCCAACAGGCACATGAGTAATCCATCTTGGAAATTCAGCCCAATCAAACCTTCAGATAAGTGCTTCCCCAACCAATATCTGACTGCAATCTCATGAAAGTCCTTAGGTGAGAATCCCCCAGCTGAGATGAGTCCACCCAAAGAACTATAACATTTAACATATTATTGTTCTTTATAAAAAAATTTTTGTTGCGTATAATTACATACCATTAAAATCTACTCATTGTAAAATGCCTTAGTTCAGGATGCTATAACTGAATACGATACATTGAGTTGCTTACAGAAAATAGGAATTTATTTCTCACAGTTAGGGAAATTGGAAGTCTGAGATTAGGGTGCCAGCCTAGCCAAGTTCCAGCGAGTACCCTCTTCCAGGTTGCAGAGCAGCAATTTTACATTGTATCCTCATACAGTGGGAAACAGGGCTACAGAGTTTTCTGGGGTTCTTTTATAAGGCAACTAATCCCATTCATGAGAGCTATACCTTCATGACCCAATTACCACCCAAAGGCCTCACCTCCCAATACCATCATATTGGGGTATAGGATTTTGACACATGAATTTTTGGAGGAGCACAAACATTCGGCCCATGACATAAGTGTACAATTCAACAATTTTAGTATATTTGCAGTTATCAACAATCATTTCAATCCAGTTTAGAACATTCTCAACACACCCAAAATGTTCCTTCATGCCTACTTACAGTTAATCCCTCTTCTCACTTTATGCCACCATTGTTGTGATTATTGTCTCTTTAAGTTTTGTCTTTCAAGAATTTCATATAAATGTAATCATATAATATATGATCTTTTGAGCCTGGCTTCTTTCACTTAGAATAATGTTTAGAAGCTCATCTATGTTGCAACATGTATCAGAAGTTTATTCCTTTAATTGCTGAATTGAATTCCATTGTAATGATATACCATATGATGTTTATTAATTCACAAGTTGAAAGATATTTTTATTGCTTCCAGGTTTGCTCTACCATGAATGAAGATGTTATAAGCATTCACATAACCATCTCTGAGTGCTCATGTTTTCTCTTGGGTAAATTCTTAGCAGTGGTATTGCTGGCTCATATGATAAGCTGATGTGTCTAGATACTGACTGTCTAGAAACTGTCAAAATGTTTTCCAAAGTGGCTATACTATTTTACATTCCCGTCAGCAATGCACAAGGGTCCCAATCTTTGCCAACAGTTGGTATTTTTGAATTGTCTTTTTGATTACAGCTATTATAGTTTGAGTGTAGTAGTATCTCATTGTAGTATTAATTTGCAGTTCCCTAATGACTAGTGGTGTACATGATCTTTTCATGCTTTAATTACCTATTCATTTAAATCCCTCTCCAAATTACATTCACCAAATTATCTCAAATCTTTTGTCCATTTTTAAATTGAGTAGTTTAACTTATTATTGAGTTGTAAGATTTCTTTATATATCATGGATACAAGTTCTTAATCAGATGTATAATTTGCAAATATTTTCTGAGTCTATTTCTCTTTTCATTCTGTTACTGATGTCTTCTGATATTCAAAAGTTTTTAATTTGATGAAGCCCAATTTGGCATTTTTCTCTTTATTAGATTGTGCTTTTGGTATTGAATCTAAAAATGCTTTATTCAACCCCAGGTCACAAAGACTGTGTTCTATATTTTTTTTCTAGAAGTTTCATGGTTTTGGTTCTTATACATACATCTATGCTCTACTTTGAGTTACTTTTCGTGTACATGGTGAGGTAAGGATGTAAGTTCTTTCTTTGGCAAGTGGGTAGCTAATTGACCCAGAATTATTTCTTGGTGGGGGAAAGAAAATAACTGGCCTTTCTTTTTTGAAATGTCTTGGCTTCTCTGTTGAAAATCAATTGACTACAAATGCAAGAATTTCTTTTTGGACTGTCAGTTCTGTTCCACTGATCTACAGGTTCAACCCTGTGCCAGTACCAAAATGTCTTTATTATATCAGCTTTAAAACAAGATTTCAAATTAAGTAGTATATAAAAGTCCCTCCAACTTTGTTGACAATTTTTTTCAATTTTTTTTTTTTTTTTTTTTTTTGCTATTATAGGTCATTTGTATTTCCATATACATTCTAGCACCAACTTGTCCATTTCTATCATCAAAAAGGCCTGCTGGAATTTAATAAGAATTGTGCTCAATTTATAAATCAATTTAGAAAAATTGTCATGTTGACAATACTGAGTCTTCACATACATTACTATGAAATGCTTCTCAATTATTTGGTTTTTCTGTAATTTCTGTCAACATTGTTTTTATAGTTTCCAGTGTATAAAATGTGAACTTTTGTTAAATATATTCCAACTACTTTACGTTTTAATACAATTGTGAATAGAAATAATTTCTTAATTTCAATTTATAATAGTTCATTGACAGTATATAGAAATACGATTGATTTTTGTATACTGATCTTATATCTGGTAACTTTGCTAAACTTCTGTATTTGTTCTAGTTGTGTGTGTATGTGTGTGTGTGTGTGTGTGTGTGTGTGTGTGTGTGTTCTTTGGGATTTTCCATGTAAAAGATCACATGATCTGTGAATTGGGAGTTTTATTTCTTCCTTAAAATTTTGGATGGCTTTATTATTTCTTTTTTCTAATTCCTCTGGCTAGACCCTCCAGTACAGTGTTGAAGTGCTCAAAGCAAAAACCCTAAGATCTTACTCTTGATCTTATGGGGAAAGCATCAGTCTTTTCCCATTAAGGATGATATTAGCTATGTGTTTTTTAAAGATATCCTTTATCAGGCTAAGGAACTTCCCTGCTATTATTAGTTAGCATGTTTTTATCACAAAAAGTGTTGGATTTTGTCAAATGTTTTCTCGGCATCTATTGAAATTATCATGTGTTTGTTTTCCCCTTTATTCTATTACTATGATATAGTACATTGATTTCCTAATACTCAGCAACCCATTCATTCCAATATCACTTGACCACAGAGTGATCTTTTCATATTGTTGGATTCAGTTTGCTAGTATTTTGTTAGGGATTATTTTTTCTGTACACAGAAAGGATATTGGTAATTTTCATGTGATATCTTTGGTTATGGTATCAGGATGATACTGGTCTCATAGAATAAGTTAGGGCAGGAAACAGTGGCTCACACCTGTAATCCAGCACTTTGGGAGGCCAAGGTGGGTGGATCACCTGAGGTCAGGAGTTCAAGACCAGCCTGACCAATATGGTGAAACTCTATCTCTACTTGTTTACTTTTTTAACTATCCTTTCAAATGTAAAAAAAAAAAAAAATCTATTAAATTACACACTTTAAAGGGGTAAATTGTATGGTATCTAAACGGATTGAGAAGAACCTATATTCCCTGAAAAGGCTTGTCTATTTTTGGTTTACCTTTTTTCCTAGTGTACAACATTTCAGAGTTTATCAAGTTATCCCTACCTCGGCAAGCCTTCAACTCTAGTTTCTGTCTTCCTAGTTCCATGAAGCTACTAATAAAATTGCTCATCCTATCAGTCATTGTTCTCTCTGGAATTGGCATACACCCTTTTGATAGCCACAAATGCCAGGCTCAGTTTTATTGGAGTTCTGTCTTCCAACAGATCTTGTACTTGTGATTCACAGGATCTTTTTAGTTCTTCAATGGCTTCAGGTAGAATTTTTTAAAAAAATAATTTGTCCAGCTTTTCTAGCTGCCCTCATGGGGAATGTTGGTCTGAGTTACTTAGTTAACTACTACTAGTAGTTTGAGTCATCAATTTTTAAGGTTATAAAACAACTATAATTTCATCAACACTATTTCTTGTTTGAGGATATAAAATAGTTCAGAATGATACAATTAACCAGATTTTAAAACAACTCCTTTTTATGTGATAAAAAAAATTTATGCAAACCCTTTTGGGTTTAGATTGCACAGTACAAATTTCAGTGTTAATATAAATAATTTCACTATTTATAAACAATAGTCATAATCTAAGAAGACTACATTCATTGGTGCAGCACATTTTTATTGTTCGAATTACTTTCACCATCTATTATTTATAATTTCTTCTTAATAAATCCTCTGTGAAGTGAGTAAAAAATAATAATCTTCATTTTAAAGATGTATAAACTGAAGTTAAACTCATTCATTTGCCCATTCTAAAAATCATTGTAAAAAATTTCTCTTAAACTCAAGTACATCTAACTTTTGTAATCTCACCTGATTTTCCACAGCAACAATCTGTACCATCTGATTCAGATGTTGAAACATATTTCAGTATTTGATGTCCACAGCTTATAGAATAAAATAGATAAATATATATGGTAAATGAGGTAAAAGTTTTTTACCTGAACATAAATAGAAAATCTGTTTAATTTTTAACCGAGGTCTCAACTGCAACACATCCTAACATTCCAATCTCTCCATAAACTTAAAGGCTTTAAACTAGAAAAGTATCTGTGTGTCTCTGAAGGAAACAAAATATTTTTGAAAGTGAACTTTGGGTCTGAGGTAAATCCTTACTATTAGTAAAGCACAAATAAGATCAAACACCATATGACCTGGGTACTATGAATAGGTGCTAAGTAGTGTATACTAAATTAATATTTACTAAGATCTTAGGATGGGTAGAATACCACTATATTTTATCTCAGATGGAAATTATTTAATTAAAAAAATTAATACCACTAAAGTGAGAAAAGATTTATTTAGAATAAAAACTACTAGATAAATAAGGAAAAGAATAGAGGCTGAATCCATCATCTAGTTATAACATAGAATGAGAAAACTGGTAATACTTTATTTAATACAGTAAAGTCCTCACTTAATATCACTGATAAGTTTTTGAAAACCGATTAAGTGAAACAACTTACAGCACATCTTCAAATAATGTCATTTCATTGTAACACCAAAAAAAAAATCTGGTCATTAAGCTTAAAGTTGGAGTTTCCAAGAACCTATCCAAAATGTTGAGGACTTAACTGTAATTGACATTTTGAAACAGAAATAATAAACATTTGGGAAACTTACCTGTTACACAGATTGCTATCAGAATTTCTAAGCTGCTGAAAATAATCTGGTGTATTGGGTACATTGCCCAGAGATCTCTGTAAAATAATGCTTGGCTTATTAAGAAAATCAGCAGTATCAGGAAATTCTATATGTGATCGATTAGTTAGAGAGCCAGCAGACACTGTTCCGTGGCTGGGAGAATTCACAGGACTCAGACTGGACAAAATACCTTAAAAAAATTAAAAGAAAGGCAATAAATAAGAATATATTTATGTGTATGTATTCGTTATATATATTTGTGTTTCTATGAATTGTTTTCCTTATTTAAAGAAAACAAATTATTTACAATTAAATGATAAAATAAATTCCTACATGGGGCCTCAAGACATTCTGGAAACTTAAGCAGTATTTGCCATATGCATCATGATCAGTGGCTGTTGGGTAAACATCCCTTGTTGGGTAAATATCTACATTTATAATAGGTAACATAGTGTTCACATTTACCTATTATAAATGTAGACAAACAGTATGACATACGGTATGGCAGAAATTTTTCTAATTCTTATTGGTCTTTAACTTTCACCTTATGTATCCCTGTCAGACTGATTACTCACATGAGCAAAGCATCTCTACCAAATTTTATTGAAAAACTAAAATTATCTTTTTTGTGTGTGAGATGGGTTCTCATTCCATTCCCTGAGTAGAGTGGCACGATCATAGCTCACTGTAGTCTCAACCTCCTGGGCTCAATTGATCCTCTGGCCTTGGAGACTACAGGCACAAGCCACCATGCCTGGCTAATTTTTCTATTTTTTGTAGAGACAGGGTTTCATCATATTTCCCAGGCTGGTCTCAAACTCCTGGGCTGAAGCAATGCTCCTGCCTCAGCCTCCCAAAATACAGGGATTACAGGCTTACGCCACTGCATCTGCACAAAGAACTAAAATTCTTAATAGCATTAAGCAAGTTGAGAATATAATAATATCATATGCTAATGCAATGTCAGGTCCCTTTAAAAATTACATGAAAATATTTCCAGCTGATTCATTCATTCAACAAATATTGAGTTTACTATATGCTGGAAAATGTACTGAACTTCACAATGGAGAAAAAGATACCATACCCACAATTCAATGAAGACAGAGTATAGTGAAGAATACAAATGCTAAATAAATGCTTAATAAGGAAAAAAAAACAGAGTGTTTCAGTAACATGAGATGAATCTCTAATTCTGTTTATTTATTCCAGAAACCTTTGCTGAGTGCCTCAAACTAAAGCAGTGTGGGTATACCTGGAAAGAGGCAGGTAGATTTATAACCTTATTTGAAAATAAAGACCCAAGTAAAGTGTGATTCAGAAAGGAAAACAAGTAACAGTCATTAAGGAGCTACAACATTTTCAGGCATAGTGGTAAACATTTATAGATGTGTGCAATGGTGTCAACTTGGTTATGGTGCCCAGTTGTTTGTTCAAACACTAGTCTAGATGTTGTTGTGAAGATATTTTTTAGATGTAATTAACATTTAAATCAATAAACTTTGAGTAAAGCAGATTAACTTTCATAACATGGGTGGGCCTCATCCAATTAGCTTATGGCCTTAAGAGAAAAGATTGATATTTCACAAAGAGGAAAAAATTTTGTCTCCAAACTGCCTTCAGGTTCAAGACTGCAACATTAACCCCTGCTGGAATTCCCAGCCTGTCAGCCTGTCCTGAAAATTTCCTACTTGCCTGCCTTGCAAGCACTCATAATTGTGTGAACCAATCCCTTAAAACAAACTCTCTCTCTCTCTCTCTATCTCTCCCTCGCTGTGTGTGTGTGTGTGTGTGTGTGGGTGTGTGTGTGTAAATATAATGTTCTTTGTCTTTTGCCAATCTGTTGGTAAATAGAAGAGCACTATACCTTTACTTCTTAATTTCCTCATTATTAATAAGGTTAAGGACATTTCATGTTTATGTGCCATTTGTATAGGTTTTTTCCCTGAAATACTTATTCAAGTCTTTTGCTCATTTTTCTATTGGTTTGTGATGATGGACACACTCTAAGGTAGTCCCATTAACCCTTCCCCCCTGGTGTTCATGTCTTTGTGTAGAAAACACCTATGACTGGCTTCTTATCAACAGAAAGATGACAGGATGTGACCCCTATGATTATGTTACATTATGGATTCCATCTTGCTAGCAAACTCACTCTAGAGATTCTCCTTGCTAGCTACATGAATTAAGCAGCCATATTGAGGAAGACCATGTGACAAAAAACTATGGGCAGCCTCTAGGAACTGAGGGTGGCCTCCAGCCAATAGCCTTCAAGAAGCCAGAGCCATCAAGAATTCACAACCAAAGGAATTAAATTCTGAGGACAACCTGAGTTTGGCAGCTGATTCATTGCCAGCTGATTCTCCAGATGAGAACAAAGTAGAGCCAACATCTTGTTTTGAGATTGATGACACCTTAAGCAGAGGACTCAGCTGTGTGTGGACTACTGCACAAAAAATTGCTACATTTGTTGTAATCTGATATACAGCAATAGAAAACGAATAGTTATCCATAATTCTTCCACTGATGAAGTTCTTTATACAGCTGAATTCTAGTTCTTTTTCAGATGTTATTACTATTTTCAATTCTTTTTATATGACTTCTTTTTTATGACAGAGTCTCACCCTGTCACCCAGGCTGAAGTACACTGACATGACCTTGGCTCACTGCAGCCTCCATCTCCCAGGTTCTCCTGCCTCATCCTCCCAAAGAGCTGGGATTACAGGCACCCACCACTATACCCAGTTAATTTTTCTATTTTTAGCAGAGACCAGGTCTCACCATATCAGCCAGGCTCATCTCAAACTCCTGACCTCAAATGATCCGCTCACTTCGGCCTCCCAAAGTGCTGGGATTACAGGTGTGAGCCACCATGCCTGGCCTTTATACAATTTTTTTTGATAAAGAGGTTATTAATTTTCATGTAGTCTAATTCATTCATCTAATCCCATATGGTATGTATTTTTATGTCTTGTTACAGAAATTTGTCCCTACTCTAAAGTCATAGAATGTAGCAGCACTGCACATTTTTAATTAAATTTATCTCTAGGTAATTGATGGCTTTTGAAGCTGTAGTAAATGATGTTTTAAAATTTCGTTTTCAACTATTTTCTGATAGTACAGAGTAATACAATGAATTTTTCTGTACAATTAAAATCTTGCAAAGTTTACTTATTAATTCTATTACTATATTTTGAGATCCTTCTAGAGTTTCTATGAATATAAAAAGGTAATCTGCAAATAAAGGAAAACGTTTATATCTTCCTTTCCAGTATTTATTCCTTTTCTTTATCTTGTCTTCATTGATTGTCTAGAAAGTACAAGATAATGTTGGAGACAAGTGTTTACAGTGAACATCTTTATCTTGTTTCCAAAGTCAGGAGGAAAATGTTCCAATATTTCATCATTATGTATTATGTTTAAAAAACATTTTTGGTAGAGACTTTATCAGATTAAAAATGTTCCCTCTATTCCCAATTTGCTTAAATTTTTTTGATATGAGTAATGACCAAGTTTATCAAATGAACATATATGAAAAGCTTTCTCTGTTCCAATTAAGATGACCATATGATTATTCTCTTTTATTCTATTAATGCAGTGACTTTTCAAAGGTTAAACAGACTTTACAAAATTCCTGTAATAATACTTCCTAACATGAACATTATGGTATTATCATTTTAATATATTACTCAATTATATTTGTAACTTTGTTTAGGATTTTTGTATCTATATTCACAAGAGATGTTGACCTCTAGTTTTCTTGTAATATCCCTGTCAGGTTTCGATATTAGGGTTATGCTGGCCTCATAAAAAATGGTTTCCTCTTTCCCTTTTCAGTGAAAGAGTTATGTAAGACTGGCTGTGTTAGGCAGAATAATCACTGCCAAAGATGTCCACATCCTGACCACAGAACCTGTATGTTAGATTACATGGCAAAGGGATATTTAAACTGCAAATGGACTTAAGGTTGCTAATCAGCTAACCTTGAGATGGGGAGATTATCCTGGATTATCTAGCTGTGCTCAATTTAATGGCAAAAGTCCTTGTCATTACAAGAGTCACACATAACTGAATCCTCTGCCTAAGTAAGAGAAGCAGACATAAAAATGCCAGAGAGATGGCAGCATAAGGATTCAGATTGACATTGCTGGCAATGAAGATGGAGTAATGGGGCCATGGGCCAGGAATGCAGGCAGGCAAGTTCTAGGAAGTCCTCTAGAAACTGGAAAATGAAAAGAAAATGGATTATCCCCTAAAGCCTCCAGAAAGAATACAGCCCTGCTGACACCTTGCTTTGGACCCAATGAGAACAATTTTAGACTTCTGACCCCCAGAACTGTAAGAATAAATTTGTGTTAAGTCACTAAGTGTGTGGTAATTTGATAGTGTCTTAGTCCATTCGGATTGTTATAACAGAATACCATAGATGAGGTATTTTATAAATAAGAGAAATTTATGTCTCACAGTTCTGGAGGCTGAGAAGTCCCAGATCAAGGCACTGGCAGATGTAGTGTCTGATGATGGCCCACTTCCTGGTTCACTGATGGCCATCTTCTCATGTCCTCACATGGTGGAAGGGATTAGAGAGCTCTTTGAGGTATCTTTTACAAGGCACTCATTCCATTCACGAAGAGTCCACTCACATGACATAATCACCTTCCAAAGGCCCCAGGTCCAAATACTATCACACTGAGAATTAGGTTTCAACATATGAATTGCGGTGCAAGTGAGGGGATATGAATATTCAGTTTACAGCAAGCAGCTATAGAAAACTAAGGCACTGAATATAATCTTTCATAACAACATTTTCATTAAATATTGGGAAGAATTTACCAGTAAAGTCATAGGAAGGTTTTTAACTACTTTTAATTTCTTTAGCAGATATATGACTCTTCAGATTTTCTATCATTTTTGTATTAGGGTTATCTTTTTGTATCAGTGTCATGTCTTTTTCTTTCTTTTGGTTTACTTTGCTGTTAAACTTGTAGCTTCTTAAAATGTAAGCTTAACTGATTTTTAATTTTTCTCCTTTTTGCTGTAAATTTCGCAACTCAAAGCACTACTGTAGCTTCTTCCCACATTTTAATAAGTCCTATTTTTATTATTATTCAGCTCAAAATATTTTCAATTTTTCATTGTTTTTCCTTCTTTGACCCATAGGTTATTTATAATTTGAGGATTTTCTGAAGATCTACTGACAGATGTTTCAAAATCTAATTCCACTGTTGTGAGAGAACATGCTTATGTGCTTTTTAAACAGGCTTTAAAGATATCATTCACATGCCATAAAATTTACTTTTTTAAATTGTACAATTAAGTGAATTTTAGAAATTCACAGAGTTGTGCAACTATCACCACTGATTCTGTAATATTTCCATAAACTCAGAAAGAAACCCTATACTCATTAACAGTCATTCCCTATTCCTGTCCCTCCTACTCATAGTTATAGGCAACCACTGTCTTAGTTCATTCAAGCTGCTATAAAAAAACATTTTAGACTGGGTAATTTGTAAACAACAAAAATTGGCTGCTCACAGTTTTGGAGACTGGGAAGTCCAAGACCAAGGTGCCAGTAGATTTGATGTCTGGTGAGGGTTCAGTTTCTGCCTCACAGATGATATCTTTTCACTGTGTCCTCACATGGCTTAAGGGGATAGCTAGCTCCCTCAGGCCTCTTTTATAAGGGCACTAATAATCTCATTCATAAAGACTCCAACCTCATGACCCAGTCATCTCTAAAAGGCCCCATCTCTTAATACTGTTTCATTGGAGACTAGGTTTCAACATGTGAATTTTTGAGGTACACAAACATTAAAACCATAGCAACCACTAATAATATGTTTTCTACCTCTATAGATTTGTCCATTTTAGACATTTTATTGATTACAATAGATTTACACAATTTGTAGTCTTTTGTGACTGCCTTATTTCACTTAGCATAACGTTTTCAAGGTTCATTCATGGTGGAGCATGTAGTACTTCTCCATTTTATTTTTGTGACAAAAAAATATTCTACTGTATGGATAAGCCACATTTTGTTTAACCATTCATTGATAGCCGTTTAGGTTGTTTCTACTTTTTGACTATAATGAATAATGCTTCTATACACAACTATGTACAAATTTTTGTGTGTATCTACAGTTTCACTTCTTTTGGGTATACCAAGGAGTGGAATTTCTGGGTCATATGGTAACTTCATGTTTAAAATTTGAGAAACTGCCAAATTGTCTTCCAAAGTGGCTGTTTCATTTTACTTTCCCATCAGCAATGTATAGTGTCCCAACTTCTGAATATTTTTTTACCAAAATATGTTACTATCTATCTTTATAATTACAGACATCCTAGTGGATGTAAAATGGTAGCTCCCTGTGGATTTGATTTATATTTTCCCAAATATTAATGATCCTGAGCATTTTTTCATGTGGTTATGGGCCATTTGTATGTGTTCTTTGGAGAAACATTTATCCAGACCTTCTATTTTCTTTTCTTTCTTTTATTATTATTTATATGTATATTTTTTGAGACGAGGATCTAGCTGTATCACCCAAGCTATTTCTGCCTAACAAATGGTACCTTTTCACTGTGTCCTCACATGGCTAAAGGGGATAGCTAGCTCCCTCAGGCCTCTTTTATAATGGCACTAATCTCATTCGTAAGGGCTCCAATCTCATGGCCTAGTCATCCCTAAAAGGCCCCATCTCTTACTACTGTTTCATTGGGGATTAGGTTTCAACATGAAGTTCTGAACAAAATATTCAGAAATTGAAACACTATACATTGCTGATGGGAAAATAAAATGATATAGCCACTTTGGAAGACAATTTGGCAGTGGCATTCCTCATAGTTCACTGCAGCCTCTACCTCCTGGGCTCAAGTGATCCTCCTACCTCAACCTCCTGAGCAGCTGGTACCACCACAGGTCACACCACTATGCCCAGTTAATTTATTATTATTTTTGTTTTTGTAGAGACAGGGTCTTGCTGTGTTGTCCAGGCAGAGATCTTCTATGTTTTAATCAGGCCACTTTTCTTTTTCTTTTTGAGTTCTCAGAGTTATTTACATATTCTGGATACAAGTCTGTTGTCAAATATGATTTGGCAATATTTTCTCTTATCCTTTGTCTTTTCATTCTCTTGATGGTGTCTATTAAAGTACAAATGTTGGGCCAGGCACGGTGGCTCACACCTGTAATCCCAGCACTTTGGGAGGCCAAAGCCAGTGGATCATGAGGTCAAGAGATTGAGACCATCTTGGCCAACATGGCGAAACCCCATCTCTACTAAAAATACAAAAATTAGCTGGGCGTGGTGGCACGCGCCTGTAGTCCCAGCTCCTCGGGAGGCTGAGGCAGGAGAGTTGCTTGAACCTGGAAGGGGGGAGGTTGCAGTGAGCCGAGATTGCACCACTGCACTCCAGCATGGCGCCTGGCGACAGAGTGAGACTCTGTCTCAAAAAAAAAAAAAATTCTTAAAATACAAATGTTTTCAATTTTGATGAATTCTGATATATCAATATTTTTCATTTAAGGACCATGCATTTGGTATCATATTTAAGAATGCCTTACTCAAAACCCGAAGTCACAGATATTTTCTCCAATGTTTTCTTCTGTAAGTTTTATGGTTTTGACTTTTATTCCCCATGGAATCCTTTTTATTTTATTTGGCCTCCAGTTCGTGTTTCTAATACAAAGAGTATAATGGAAGCCTTTTTCATAATGTGTGCTTTTATTTTTGATTCTTTTTATTATACATGTTTAATGCATAGAACATGATGTTTTGATATACACATACATAGTGAAATGGTTACTACAGTCAAGCAAATGAACATATCCATCATCTCACAGATATCTTTTGTGTATGTATGTGTAGTAAGAGCACCTAAAATCTATTCTCTTAGCAAAATTTCTAGTCTACATTACATTAATATTATTGACTATAGTTCTCTTGCTGTGCTTTAGACCTCTTTATTTCTTCATCCTATATATCTACAACTTTGTACCCTTTGATCTTTATTTCCTCATTTCTACTACCCCATTGAGCCCCTGATAACCACCATTTTACTCTTTTCCTATGAATCTGGCTTTTTTTTTTTTGTAGATTCCACATATAAGTGAGCTCCCAAGTAGTATCTTTCTTTCTGTGTCTGACTTATTTCACTTAGCATAATGTTCTCGAGGTTCATCCATGTTGTCACAAATGACAGGATCTCCTTCCTTGTTAAAGCTAAATAATATTCCATTGTATATATTTATTATATTTGCTCCACTCACTGTCAATTAACAGTCAGATTGTTTCCAAACCTTGGCTACTGTGAATGAACATGGGAAAGCGGATATCTCTCCAAGGTGTTGATTTCATTTCCTTTGGGTATATATCCAGAAGAGAAATTGCTGGGTCATATGGCAGTTCTATCTGTAATTTTTTGAGAAATCTCCATACTGTACTCCATAATGGCTGCAACAATTTATGTTCCCTGTGTATAAAAGATTTCCTTTTCTCCACGCTTGCCAACACGTGTTATCTCTTAGGGTTCTGATGTTCACATCTGAGTCTCTGATGCATTGCAGGTTAATTGTTGAGCACAGTGAGAGGCAGGCTCAGCTCCCCGTCGATTATTTTGCACGTTCACATCCACGTGTCCAGCCCCATTCATTAAGAATATGATTCCTTCCTCGATGAATATCTGGTACCCTTGTGGAAAATCATTTGGCCATCAATGCCAAGGTTTATTTCTAAAACCTGAATTCTATGTAATTGAATGGAAATATCTTTATGCCAGTACCATGCTGTCTTCGTTACTGTAGCTTGGTAGTAAGTTTTAAAATTTGAAAGTGGGAGTCCTCATACTTTTTCTTCTTTGTTATTAAATAACTGCTGTGGCTATTCTGGGACTCTTACATTTCTATATGAATCTTAGAATCAGAGTGTCAATTTTGGCAAAGCTGAAATTTTGATAAGGATTGTATTGAATCCAGTTCAGTTTAAAGAATGTTGCCATCTTAATAATATTATGTCTTCTGATCCTTAAACATGGAATGTCTTCCAATATTTTAGGTCTTCTTTAATTTGAACAATATTTTATAGTTTTCATTCCAAAAGTCTTGTACTAGTTTGCTAAATTTATTTCAAAGATTTTTTTAATGCTAACTGTAAGTTGAAATCTTTTTGTAACTTCAGGTTTTGATTCCTTAATATTAGTGTATAGAAATAAAATTGATTTTTGTATATCCTGCCATATTTATAGACTTATTTATTGATTGTAGTAGATTTTAATGAATTTCCTAGGATTTTGTATATACAACCTCATGCCATCTGCAAATACAGTTTTACTTTTTCCTTTTATTCCTTCTTACCTAATTGCTCTGACTAGAACCTCTAATCCAATATTGAATAAAAGTAGCAATTACTTCGTAATTATTAAAACAATGCTATAATTTTGTTTTATACTAAGTCCAAAATCCAATCCACTTCAGGGATAATTTCTGTTGGTTACCTTTTCTTTGTGTACATGTCAAAAATTTCTTGTATCTTTGCATGTTTCACAAATTTTTGTTGAAAATTTGATATTTTAGATAAAATACTGTAACAGTTTTGATATCAGATCCCTCCACCATCAAAGGTTTATTATGTTGCTGGTTTTGTGTTTGTTTTCTTCTTTCTGATTCTTTGTTTAGTGACTTTCCTGAACTAATTGTATAGATTCTGTTTCTCCTGCAATGTATAATTACTTAGTTCTCTACTAGCTTTTTCTCTTGAGTTTTTAATTGTATTTTTAAACATGGTTTCCTAAATGTCATCCCTGGGGGATCAGTATAATTTGGAAATCAATCACTGAGCAGTCAGAAGATTACTTTTTTTTTTGAGATGGAGTTTTGCTCTGTTGCCCAGGCTGGAGTACAGTGGCACCCTCTTGGCTCACTGCACTCTCCACCTCTTGGGTTCAAGTGATTCTCAGGCCTCAGCCTCCCAAGTAGCTGGGATTACAGGCGCCCACCACCATATCCTGCTAATTTTTGCATTTTGTATTTATGTATTTTGTAGAGATGGGGTTCACCATGTTGGCCAGGCTGGTCTCGAACTCCTGAGATCAGGTTATCCGCCCACCTCAGGCTCCCAAAGTGCTGGGATTACAGGTGTAAGTCACAGTGCCCGGCCTAATCTTTGTCTTTTAATTGGAGTGTAAAGTCCAATTTTTGTTGAAAACTTGACATTTCAGGTAATATACTGACAACTCTAGTCAGATCCCTCCTTCTATCCCCAAGGTGTACACTTAATGTAAAAAAGTGTGTTAAAAATCCACCATGCTGCTATTTGTTTTTTATGTGCTTCTTCTGTTTTTGCTTTTCTTTTCTCAGATTCTTTTGCATTATACGAGTTTTTTTTTAATCATGCCATTTTACCTCCCTATTAGCTTTTTAGTTATATATTTTTCTATTGGTCTTTAAATTGGCCCCTGGATATTACAATGTTCATCTTTGAATATTAGTTTCTCTTAAATTAGAACTTCTTACTATTTTTCTAGCATTACTAGTACCTTACAACAAATTTAAGTTCATTTACCCCTTCCCTACCCTTTATGCTATTGTTATCATTTATCTGACTTCTATGTATTTTATAAATTCTATAAGAAAGTTATTATTGTGTTTACCCATCAATATTTTTTAATCTTCACCCATCTATTTAGCCTTACCAGTGCTTTTGGTTTGTTCTTGCAGTTTCATGCTTGAATCTGGGTAATTTTCTTCCTGCCTAAGAAACTTCCTCTACTGAACCTGAGTAGCCACAGGTCTGCCACCTACAAATTCTCTCAGCTTTTGTTTGTTTGAAAAAAAAATGTATTTTTTTCTAGCTTCTCGTCTGATTTAGTAAAAGATATTTTTTTCCAGATTTACTGAGGTATAATTGACAAAAACTGCCTGTATTCAAGGTGTACAACATGACGACTTGATTTACGTATTTACTGTGAAATGATTACCACAATGAAACTAATTAACATACCTATCACCACAGTTACTGTTGGGGGTGGGGCAGTGAGGATACTAAAAAAAAAATTTTATTTCAATTTAATTTTTCAAGGATATTTCTTCATTGGATAAAGAATTCTATGTTGGCAAGTTTTATTCTTTTGACACTTTAAAATATACCATTCCACTGTCTTTGAAGTTCACAGTTGCTGTTAACAAGTCGCTGTCAGTATTATTGTTGTTCCCTGAAGAATAATCTATCTTTATTTGGTTCTTTTGAAACTTTTTTCTTTATAATTTAGAGCCTTGACTCATATATGGAGCTGTGATTTTCTAGTATTTATCCTGCTTGGGGCTCACTGTACTTTATGAATTTGTTGTTTGCTTTCTTTTATTAGTTTTGGTAAATTATTCTGTCCTTCTGTTTCTCTCCTTTCCTTTTGTGACTTCAGTCACACATATTTTAGAACTTCTGTGTCTCATATGTCTCTTAAACTTTGTTCTGTTATTTATGTATTTTTCCTTCTCTGTGCTTCATTTTGGATATTTTCTATTTCTCTGACTTCAACTTTACTACTTTTATATTCTGTTATGTCCAATCCATTCTTAAAACATTGAATAAGCTTTTAATTTAATCAAGCATATTTCTCAGTTCTAGACTGTCCATTTCTTTACCAGTATTCTAGTTCTCTATTTAAAGTATCCATTCATTTTGGCCATTATTCCTTCTATTTTCTTTAAAACATCATTGATATTGTAAAAACTGTAAAATAAAACATCAATATCATATGTAGATCTTTTTCTAATGCCTGCTTTTCTTGATTATCAATAACATTTTCTGACCTCTTCACGCATATAGTTTATTGTGTATAAAAGAATTTTGTAATTGTATATCCCAATCACAAAATTGTACCTATGTCATATCAGCCATAATGTAATTTAAAAGCAGAATATCTGTATTGCTTTGCTATTCCTATGTTATATTTGTTAAAATATCTTTTGTCCAAGATTTTCAGCATTCTATAATCTTTTAATATAAAGAAAATTCCTATTCGAATGTTTTTTTCCAGGACGAAATCATGGCTTTTTCTGTTCTAATACTAAATTTTTTTTCTCCATAATTACCATTCTACAAAAGAAATACTCTTTCTTGAAGATTTTCCCTTGTCCTGGGTCTGCAACCATTCAGGTTAAATATTTCTATATTTTATCTCTGACTCCCAACTGCTTTGCAAAGCACTTGGTACAGAGATGTTCTAAAACTGCTTACTGAAAGAATTAGCAAACAGTTAATTAGCAGTCAACCCAAACCGCTTAGTCGCGTTAACTTACAACACATGAAATTGTATTCAAAATTAGCTATAAATGTGTAATGAAAAGTGTTTACACTACCATATATTTTGAGAACCCCATATTTGAGTCATAAAGAATGATTTCTTACCAGCTCTTCGCAGACCTAAATGGTGAGTCAGTGATATAGAAGATGACCTTTGCTTCGGGATAGTCAGTAGATTTGAATTAAAAGGCCTGTTTAAACAGCATCCTTGACTAAAAGGGAAAAATAACATGTTAAAATTTTTAAAAACCATGAAAAATTTCATCATTTTTCTTCATGGTCTTCAATTTAATTAGCAAATATATTCTCATACATTCACAATTTGAGCCTCTAGTGCCTAAGGCCTAAAGCGGGAGTTAGCAAACTTTTTCTGTAAAGAACCAGGCGGTAAATACTTTTGGCTATAAGTTCTCTGTTGCAACTACTCAACTCTGCCGCTAGCACAAAAGAATCCATAAAGTAAATAAACAAATGGGTATGGTTTTGTTTCAATAAAATTTTACTTACAAAAAGCAAGTTATAGACAAAATTAGATCCATAGGTTGTAGATTGCTGATCCCCGAGCTAAAGCAGGTTATTACAATTACTTTGAAGGCTTCTTCAAACATAGACTGCTGGTCTCATCCCCAGGGTTTCTGATTCACTAAGTCTGTGGTGGGGACAGATAATCTGCACTTCTAACAAGTTCTTATAAGATGGAGTTTCTGATACAGTGACCTCACTGAGAACTACTGGACTAAAGTATAGTTTTTAATTTTTTTCTGTTCCCTAACCTCACAGGTATCGACAACTTTTATTAGTGTAGGCAAAAAACAAGCAATCAGCAAATAATAGCACCCAATGAACTCATCTCCTTGCCAATTCTCAGTAATTGTTCATTTTTTCTCTGTGTGAAAATAAGTAATTCAAAACCAAACTTTTGGAACTTTTATTTTGAGCCTTAAAGGAATGTGATTATGGGACCTCAGTCACTAACAGGTGGCTGTAACCTAGGCAGATATAAACTTGGTTTCCCTGATTACAGATTAGCCTTTTTTTCCTTACTTACATTGCTTTGCTAAATGCTGCAAAAAACTAAAAGGTGCCAGAGAAGACTCCTTCCCTCTTTACTGCTGATCTTCATTATAAATTAACTTCCCTCTTTCTTCTCCTATACAAAGACCTGTTTTCTAAGATGGAATGTTAAATACATTCTTTTAAATTGGAAAAAGAAAACAAACAAGCTGTAACTAATCAAACTGCTATAACTCATAAACCAACTTTGTGTGGAAAATGTTATTCTGCTAAATGTCTGTTTGCTGCCTATACAAATATGATCTTAACTTTTCAACTTTGAAGCACTGACCCTATTTCTTTAGAGTCTGTGTTTTCCTGGATGGTCATCCTCAGCTTTGTATTTGAATAAACTCTTTTAAGCTGGATTCTTATCCTTTTGATTATTTCACACTGGCAAATGCCTACATGTGGAATGGCAAATACTGGAAAAAAAAGAGTAACATACCACCCAGGGCAACATTCAAATAGAAAAATCTGTATATTCTACCAAAGTCCACTCCCTAATTAATATGCAAGTCAAAGAGAGATTTCTCCTTTCAGAATAACACCACAGCACTGCTCTATTGTCTTCTACCTTTATCCAGGGTCTTTCAACAATTTCAGTATATCATACATTAATTTAGTTATTTAGAATTAAGAGTTACAGGTCAAATGATAGGTTCTCAGATTAGTTCCAGAATCTTTCCATCGTGTCCTGCCCCAGCACCACATAAATACACACCTCAATGAAATTACATAAATCAATACTGAAGAAAGCAGAAGATAACCAGGCTAGGAGTTCCATGACTATTAATAGTTGGTAGGAAGGTGATTAAAGTCAGACTTGGTGTGATATTGTGAAATATATATTTGGTTTTAGTTGTATGCCTTTTTCCTGGCATACAACTCCTAAAATCCTGAGGATCTCCAAAGTGTCTTTTTGTATGCCGATGAGTTCACTGAGGCTGCAGCTCCTAGGTAGCTTCAGAATGGAGGTTTGTCATTGGAAAGACCAAGATAGGATTAGAGGATGGAGGCTTTCAGCCCCACTCCCCAACTTGCAGCGTGAGTAGAGGGACTAAAGCTTAAATTGCTACCAATGACCAATGATTCAATCAATCATGCCTATAAAATGAAGCTCCTATAAAAAAACAAAAAGGACTGGGTCTGAGGAACTTGTGAATAGCCAACCATGTGGGGGCTTCCAGGAAGGTGAACAAGAACATGTCCACAAGCCAGGAGGGTGGCATACCCCAACTCCAAAGGGACAGAAGCTCCTGTATTCAGGACCTTTCCAGACCTGTCCATTGTATCTCCTCATCTGGCTGTTGATTTGAATCCTTTAAAATATTCTTTTTAATAAACCAGTAAACATGCTTCCCTGAGTTCTGTGAGCTGCTCTAGCAAATTACCTGAACCCAGGGAAGGAGCTGTGGGAACCCTGATTTACAGATGGTTGGTCAGAAGCACAGGCAAAATAACCTGAGGCTTGCTATTGGCATCAGAAGTTGGCATCAGTTTTGTGGGACTGAATCCTTAACCAGTGTGATCTGCGGCTATCTCCAGGTAGATGGTGTCAGAAATAGTTGAATTAGCCTGGGCACGGTGGCTCATGCCTGTAATCTCAGCATTTTGGGAGGGCGAGGCAGGCAAATCACCTGAGGTCAGGAGTTTGAAACCAACCCAGCCAACATGGCAAAACGCCATCTCTACTGAAAATACAAAAATTAGCCAGGTGTTGGCATGTGCCTGTAATCCCTGTTACTCGAGAGGCTGAGGAAGGAGAACCACTTGAACCCAAAAGGTAGAGGTTGCAGTGAGCTGAGATCATGCCACTGAATTCCAGCCTGGACAACTGAGTGAGACTCTGTCTCAAAAAAAAAAAAGAAG
>PVKP010037798.1:0-21375 GCA_004027715.1 Plecturocebus donacophilus | reverse complement strand
AGGTTCTTAGTTTCTCTGCATTGGGTTAGAACATGTTCTTTTAGCTAACAGAAGTTTCTTATTACCCACCTTCTGAAGCCTGATTCAGTCATTTCATCACACTCCGTCTCCGTCCAGCCTTGTTCCCTTTCTGGGGAGGAGTTGTGATCCCTTGTTGGAGGAGAGGTGTTCTGGTTTCGGGTGTTTTCATCCTTTTTGCGCTGGTTTCTTCCCATCTTTGTGTATTTATCCTCCTGTCGTGTCTGTAGTTGCTGACTTTCAGATTGGGCCTCTAAGTGGACGTCTAGTTTGTTGATGATGAAGTTATTTCTGTTTCTTAGTTTTCCTTCTAACAGTCTGGCCTCTCTGCTGTAGGACTGCTGAGGTCCACTCCAGGCCCTGTTTCCTGGGGATCACCTGCAGCAGCCTCTGCACTTTCACTGGGAGCTGCAATCCTGAGCTGCTCCTATGCGGCCATCTTGGCAAGTCTCCCATAAAATGTTATTTCATTCTTATTTCTTACTTTCTATGCTTTTGAATATATTCTATAATGTACCTATATAAAAATATACATAATCCGTTAGCATATATAAATGGCGCCTAAATAAATATGTACGCGTATTTAAGGTGCTTACCTTTTTTATTCGGTGAACAAGCCCCAGTCATAGTAGTTTGGAAGCTGCTGAGTTTGACAGCTGTTTATTTGCATCTTTAATAGGAAGGGCCCTAAGGGAGTTACAAAGATAAATGAAAAATAATCTTATCACAGACATCTTGTGGTAGCTTTTTTTAAAATTTGTTTTTTAGAAAGAACTTCTACACAAATGACAATAAATTAAGACAGAATGTGAAATGTGCTGCAGAGGAAGGTAAAAATAATATGAAAAAAATGTGGCAGTATGACCAGGTCACTTCTGGTTTTGAGGATCAGAAAAAGCTTCATGGAGAAAGTAGCATTTCTGAGGTATTTAAAATTTGATTAAGATGGTTTTCAGGAGCTATCATTAGACAAGAAAGATGCTGTACAAGCTAATATTGTGAAGGGGAAATTGTGACAATAGTAAAACGATCATTTTTGATACAGGAAATTGTATACTAGGTGATTACTTTAAGTTAAAGCTGAATGGGTTGTGGAGAGCTGTGGATGTCTGGGTAAGGCATTGGGACGTGATACAATTGATTATATTTGTAAAGAGAAGACATATAATAAAAGCTAAATTTGGATTTATGAGAAATCAGCTGTAACTTTATTATTGTTCCCCTATGCATTTCTTATGTCTGACTTTAATGAAGCTTTTCCCCATTTTCAGAATTTGACTATAATGTGTTTAGCTGTGCCTTTCTTTTTCTGATTTGATGTTCATTGTACTGCAAGGCTCTTGGGTTGATGTTTTCCATCAAATTTGGGACAATTTTGACTATTACTTATTCCAATATTATTCTGTATCATTCTCTTTCTCCTGTCTTGTTGGTAATATTGCACAGGTTACTTAAACTCCCACTTTCCCAGTTTTCACTCCCACTTTTTTCCTCTGTTGCTTCAGTTTGGATAATTTGCATTGGCCCAGCTTCAGATATACTGATCTTTTCTTTTGCAATGTCCAGTCTGCTGTTAAGTTCACTCAAATAATGCTTTTTATTTAATGTATTGTAATTTTCATTCTAGAAATTTTATTTAGTTCTTTTTTAAGAGTTTCTGGCTGGGTGTGGTGGCTCACGCCTGTAATCCAAGCACTTTGGGAGGCCAAGGCAGGCAGATCACGAGGTCAGGAGATTAAGACCATTCTGGCCAACATGATGAAACCTGTCTCTAGTAAAAATACAAAAACAAAAATTAGCTGGACGTGGTAGCACACACCTGTAGTCCCAGCTACTTGGGAGGCTGAGGCAGGAGAATTGCTTGAACCCAGGAGGTGAAGACTGCAGTGAGCCGAGATCATGCCACTGCACTACAGCCTGGGCAACAGTGCGAGACTTCATCTCAAAACAAAAAAAAAGTGTTTCCATTTTTTTCTCAACATGCAATATAGAGATACATACATATATATGTTTTTATATATATGTTTTATATATATATGTATTGATCTATATATAATAAATGTGTATATGGCAGATATGTATATATTAATATCTATATATGGCACATAGATATTTACGTACCTTGTATGTGTATCTTTTCCTATAAGTTACTTAATATATTCACATTAGTTTTAAAATCCTCATTTGCTAGTTTCAACACTTGTGTCCTATACAAGTCTGCTTTTATCTACTGTGTTTTCTCTGTACTAGGAGTCATACTTTTCTGCTTTTTGTTAGGTCACAAAATATTTATAATGTTCTGAACATTGTATACCATAAATCAATAGAGATTGAAACATAGTATTACTTTTGTGTTTTATTTCCCCCAAAAGTGGTAGTTCTTTCTTTTGGCAGTTAAGGTAAGGGTCTGTTCATTCAGACCCTTCCTAGAGTTGAGCTCAACAAATTGGACCATGATTAGCCCAACTTCCATCCCTCTGAACAACGACTGCTTTGGTATTTTGATATTTGAACTGGAGAGGCACTGACTGAAGTGTTAGTTTTTAAGGTTTTTTTAGTGTGTGTGTGTTTTTTTAATTCACTACTGGCATGGTCCTTATATATGTAACTTTGGTAAATTCACTCATTAGTTTTAGTAGTTTAAGGGTTTAGGGGATGAATTTCCCAGAATTTTCTATATAAACAATTAAATCATTTGTGAATTAAAGTTTTTTCTTTCTAAACTTTGCTTATTTTATTTCTCTATTTTTGTCTGGTACTGGCTAAGATTGCTAGTAGACTATTACTAGTGCTGAAATAGGAAAAGCAGACATCTTTGATTTGTTACTGAAATAGAGTATTTCATCATTGAATATGATATAAGCTATAGATTTTTCAGAGTGTTTTTATGAGACAGAAGAAAAATACTGCTTTTCTTAGTTTGCCGAAAGTTTGTATCATGAATGGATGATGAATATTGTCAGGTTTTTTTTGCATCCATGGAAATAATATTATGTTGAATTACATTGATTTCCACATGTGAAATCAGCTTTACATTACTGGCATAAAGCTCACTTGGTCATGATTTTTTTTTATTGCTAGGTTTGATTTGAGAATATTTTGTGAAATTTTTTTTCATCTGTTTACAAGAAATATATATCCATATTTTCTTAAAATTGTCCCTTTCAAGTTTTGGGGTCAGGATAATTCTGGTCTCCTACCATAGAATGAAAAGTGTTTCCTTCTGTTTTTTCTGAAAGAATTTGTACCAAAAAATTGTAATTTTAAATTTTTAAATAACAATAGCAAAAAAAATGTTTTCTAGTATTTATTAATTGAACCATATGGCCCTGGAGGGGTTTTTTTTGATAAATATTTAATTATGAATTCAGTTTTTTTATTTAACATAGGACTATTTAGATTTTCTGTTTTTTACTGGATCAGGTTTTATACGTGCCTTTCAAGAAATTCACTGATTTTGTGTGTCCTTGAATTAATTGGCATGATATTGTTCATAATACTTCCTTATTACCCTTTTAAAATCATTAGTATCTCTAGTGATCATCTTTTGGATTCGTAAATTTTCTCTATTGTTCACAGATTTTGTTTCAATTATTTCTACTCTTTATTATTTCCTTCTACTTACCTTCTCTTTAATTTGCTTTTCTTCCTCTAGTTTCTTAAAGTGGAAAAGGATGGCAGATCTTAAATTTTTCTTCTTTTCTAATATAACCGTTTAAAGGTATAAACTTCTTATTAGTCACTACTTTATTTGCATACCACAGTTTGGTTTGATGTCTTTTCATTATCATTTTGTTGTAAATATTTATTATATTTATTTGTGTTTATTTCCTTTGGTTTACAAATTATTTAGAAGTGTTGTGTTTAATTTTCAAATGTTGGGGATTTTTTAAGTATCTTATTACCATTGCTTTCTACCATTGTGGTCATATACCACACCCTCTAAAATTTCAACTTTAAAATCTGTCATATTTACTTTATAGCCCAGCTATAGCCCAGGTCTATCCTTTTGGCAGATGTTCCATGTGCACTTGAAAATAGTGTGTGTTTGATAATTATTGGGTATTAGTGTCCTGGAATTGTCAATTAGGTCGCATTGGGGATAATGCTTTCCAAATCTTAACGTATATATTTTTAAAATTTATTTTTGTCTACTTTTCTTCTTTTGGTTACTGTGAAAAGCATGTTATAAAAGCTGCAGCTATGATCATAGACATATCTGTTTCTTCCTTTAATTGATCAGTTTTTGCTGTGTGTATTCTGTAAATCTGCTTGTAGGTACATGTTATGTCTTTTTGAAGAATTTATTGGTTTTCATCATTTTCCAATTCCTTTATTTATATTAGCTAATAGTCTTCATCTTGAGGCCTGTTTTGTGTGATATAATATTAGCCTGAACATCTTTCTTATGTTAATTAACTGCATGGTATATCATTTTCCACTCCTTAACCCTCCACCTATTTGAGACTTACCACTCTTCAGGTTCCCAGGATGCAGATGCTGAAATATTTCCTGCAGGAGTTTATTTGGGTTGTGCTCTCAGTATTAGTTCCTTTTGAAGTGCATGAAGGAAGCAGGACTGGATTAAGAGACATTGATCTGTGGTGCAGTTGCAGCAAAGGTCTCAGCTGGTCTTATGAGGGGTCCTAGACTGTAGTGACAGGGAATAGTCATGTCTTACGGTAAGAGGGAATAGTCATTTTACCCCTCCACTGACCAATCAGTAGATGAGCGCTGCCCTCAGAAAGGGTGTGCTCTTGGGCACAGTGACCTTCTTTACTTAAGGACAAATTTTGGAAAGGACTTTGTTGAAAGCTGCCAATTGGTGACACTCTCCACAGCTATAGGAATGAGTTCTTCAGGATGTCTGGGCAGTGTACTATAGTGGCACAATATGCTGATATTTAAAGTGCTTCTCTTGTAGATCTTGCGTAGTTAGGTCTTGGTTGTATAATCTAACCTGACAATACTTGGATTTTCATTGGAGTGTGTAGTCCGTTGATATTTAGTGTGATCATCAATGTATTTTAGTTCGAGTGTGCCATTTTGCTTTGTATTTTCCATTTTTCACATATGTTCTTTGTTTCCTTCCCCTTTTTTGTCTTTTTGGTGTTAATCACATTCTTTAAAATATTATTTTAATCGTTCTATTGGCTCTTTGTTGTATCTGATGATATTTTTCTTAACATTTAATGCTAAGGATTACTGAATGTACCCTAAACTTATCTCTTACTCAAGTTTAATATAACACCTCATGCCAGATCAAATAACCTTAACTTTTGCTATTGTCACATATTACTTCTATAAGTCCCTCTATACACTGAAATTATTTTTGCTTAAATTGACTGTCCTTCATGAATTAAGAGAAAAATAAAAGATAATCTTTTATATTTACTAGTATATTTGCAGTTATGTGACTCTTAATTCTTTCCTATAGGCCTGGGTTTTCATTTGTCTCTTTTCTTTCATCTGAATGTCTTCCTTTAGTATTTGTCATAGTTCAGGTTGTTGGTAACAAATTCTCTCAACTTTTATTTAACTTGTATGTTTCTTTCTTTCATGAAAGCATGTGTAGCTTCTTTGGGCTACTGCACAGTTCTTTTTTCTAGTTTCCTTTTCAAAAGATGGTCAACCCTTTTAGAATCCCAGTTTTATTTTATCCCAATTGTAGCACAATCACTGGAGCAAACATAAGTCAAAGTCCTATTCCCAAATGGATATTAAAAGTTTTACAAAACCAGCTCTCAGGACTTGGGCTCATTTTTCAGCTCCCTGGGTCAACAAGGTCAGCGAAGCTTCTGCTTGATTTTGAGTTCACACTTTATTTCTAACTACTTGATTTCCTCATTATTGGTGGCAGGGGATGCCGGGTTTGGGAAATTAAACATTTTCAGCTCTCTAGTATGTAGCCAAAGTGATCAGTTTAGGAGGGTGGGTATTCATATCAGCTTAAATTGCCAAGATGACAGAATTTGCATTTTTTTCTTACATTATTATATGAAACAGTCATAGGATTATTTTTTATTTTTATATGCTAGTAATAACATTTTATTTTTTATGTTAGTAATAACATAGGTTTTCCATATTATGTTATAATATGTTATAATAACACATTATATTATTACAAACAGGTTATGAGGCCTAACTTACTATGGAAGCTTTTCTTATTTATGTATACATTTGTTTGTATGTTTGTTTGTTTTTAATGAACTGACATGTTCATCTGGTTGACTAAGTCTTAGATATTGGTTTTAATTCTTATTATTGTGAGATTACATGTGCTCCATAGAATAATACTTGTGATCTATTAAAAAATAATTCCTGTAATTTCAACTTCTGCTCTGTCACTTACTGCCCTACCAGGTCTATGGAAATGCAGGACCTAGCAAGTCCTCACACTCTTGTTGGAGGTGGTGATACTCCGGGTAGCTCCAAACTGGAAAAATCTAATCTCAGCAGCACCTCAGTCACTACAAATGGGACAGGAGGTAAGTGTATTATGCTGGGGATACCCAGAATCATATTTCAATGTTTGCTTTAATTTTACTTCTTAGGGATCTGCTAATAAATAAATATCTTATTACCAATAACACAAATCAGCATTATATCCAAGGTATATATAATTAATATTTATTGTTTTGATGATTTTTTTGAAATTTTTGCTCTTCCTCTATAGCTGGAAATCTTCACAGAGAATAGATAGTGTTGAGTAACATTTCAAGGGCCTTTAGCAGGGTTTATTTTTGTATTTGCCCTTGTAAATATTTCACAAAATTTAGAAATGGAGGCCAAAGGATTTCCACCCTGATAGTAGCAAAAATATATATGTGTATGTGTGTATATATGTGTGTATATATACACGCACATACACATACTTACCGCTTTTTGACTTTTTGATTTTATTTTGAATTATAAATAAAGGTTACCTCAACATTTTCCTTAAAAATGTTTTTTCTTAAAAGTGCTTTTTTTTAAAAAGACATGGTTTTTGAAATACAAAAATACTCATATCTGCTGCATTTTCTTTTCAAAGAGAATAACACCTAACATTTATTGAAAAAGGAATCGCATTTTTTTCAGATAATTTGTCATTCTATTAGCCCATAAATATGCCACAGCATATGGCAAAAATAATAGCTATTATTTCAAATATTCTGCTTTATTATTTTTATAAAATATATTTAATTTTTCAGAAAATATGATTCAATTTTTGTATCACAATATTTATTTATAGAGAGATTATGTACACACTTATATGACATATAGACTGCATTTTAAATTATTCACAATTTGAGATTTTGTAGATCCCATCTAGCCAATAAATTTAGAATTATATGACATTTAATTTGTGAACTATGACATCAGATATTAGCATTTGCCACATCATATTTTCTTTTAAATTTTAAATAAATATCTATGAAATTGATACACCTCTTCCCATTTATTTTAGAATAACGATGCAATCTAAAATTTTCTTCATAAGGTTGTGTGCATTGCAACTTACCTTATTTAATAATGTTTTACACCAATTCCCTTGTAGATTAACATTTTCCTTGTTTATGATGTTCATTTGTCTCTAAACATGCATCTATAATTTCAGCTAATTAATTAAGAAGTTGCAAATGTGTAGAATATTGAGTGATGAAAACTAGAGTAAAATACATTTAAACCTTAAATTGAGTACAAATAACAAAATTTAAAAACTCAAGCACTTTAGAACCAGACTGGTGAAATTCACTAATCTTATGCATATATTTGACTGAACTAAAACAGACCTGAAATTAAAATATTAAAGTCATGCAGGGTAGTTATAATTTTGACTAAAAGGTCAGAAATGAGTGCAAGCATTGAAGATTATTCATATCCACGCAGCAGGCATTCAAACAATGAACTTTTATACTGTTCCTGTTCTCAGGGGACAACATGACTGTTTTAAACACAGCAGACTGGTTGCTGAGTTGCAACACCCCCTCTTCTGCAACAAGTATGAGAGATGCTGGTACACTGCATGTGTTTGGGTGTGTGGATTTGGCCCTCTGGTTTGCTGTCTGTTGCTATGTCTATGTTTGTATCTCTTTTCTGTATTCACTACTTAAAAAGAAAAAATGAACATGCCTTATAGTTGTTTATTGACAGCAGTTGGTTATGATTTTTTGTCTCAATTGGTATTCTTTTTTAGATTAGTGTATTCATTTCTTAAACTTCATAATCTCATCCAAATGGTGCATATATTGTTTTTCTAACTATTTATTAGTTTATTACATGATTAATTTTGCCCAACAACTGCCATGTCAAACAGAGCAATCGAAGCAAAGTGGCCATACATACAAACGTAATCACCTTCATAACCCATAGACTTTCATAATTTAAATTAAATTCTTAATAAAGCAAAAAGATATTTGCTACTCTACAGACTTTGAGAAATATCGCAAAGTATCTAAAGTAACATCAAGAATCAATTTTCCTCACTTTAAAAATAATCAGTGATGAAAGCTATACATTTAAAATTAGAAATTAATATTGGCTTTAAAATTTTTTTTAACTATGGATATTAACTACATTTATACTTACACACATATAAACAAACTTTCTCCTGAATCAAATGCTCATATGCTAAAAAAATCAAACAATTAAAACAAAGCCATCACATTTTTGTGGAACCCCCCAGTTGTAGAATCAAAATGGAGTCATGCCTGTCAGAAATGTACATCACAAGCACTTAGAATTGGCACAGTTGGGCTGGACCTTACTCTATATCTGATTAAATTAGAATATATGATCAGTGAAGAAGTAATACTTCAATATGCTCATTATTTGTATTTGCATATTTTTAAGTTTTTCAATTTTATACTTAAATATACTTTTCATACTAAAAAATACATTGCTAGAATTTAGATACTCTTAATTCCATAGCAGGGTCTTTTTCTGTAAAGGGCCAGATAGTAAATATTTTTGGCTTTGTAAGCCACGTGTCTGTGTTTCAGCTGCTCAGCTCTGCCATTATAGTGCAAAAGCAACCATAGACAATATGTAAATGAAGAAGTGTGGCTATGTTCCAATAAAACTTTATTTATGGACCCTAAATTTTAAATTTCATATAATTTTTATGTGTCATGAAATATTCTAATTTTGACAATATTTTAAAAATTTTAATATGTAAAAAATATTCTTAGCTTATTGGCTGTGGTCTGTTCTCAAATAGTGGTTAACATAGGCAACATGATAATAGTGAATATATGCAATAAAACAGTGATTTACATCTCATCTCAACCAGAAACATTGTTCTAAGTTGTAAGCGTGCTTTCCTGGTTCTTAATGTCAGTGATGCTACTCTACAGACTTTGAGCAATAGTCCAAAGCATGCAAAGTAACATTAATAATCAATATCCCCTTACTTTAAAAGTTATCAGTGATGAAAGCTATACATTTAAAATAATGTGAGGCCCTGGGATAAGAACTAGGAGCTGTGTCATTAGGGGCACCGTCGATCTGGATCTTAGCACTACACTTACTGGCTGTGTCACCTTGAACAAGTTACTGAACCTCTCTGAGCTTCAATTCCTTTCTATAAAAGGATGATAATAATACTTCTTGGCAAGGCTTTTGTCTTAGATAATGTATATAAATTGCTTAGCAATAAATATCAGTATGTCTTCCTTTCTTTAATTAGTAATACAATAACAACTAGGCAACAGCTTTTTAAGGAAAATGAAAATATGGATTATGTGAAAAGACTCCATTTGGTCACATAACCAATTTATTTGCATTTAGAAATGTGTAAACTGGGCTAAAGAAAGCAAACTTTTGGTAACAAAATGTTAGGTAAACTTTGATCATTAATAATATAGTCCTGGTGTCATATTATGTGAAACTTTTAATGAACTTCAATGACTTTTTATGGTGGGTATTTGTGACACAGATTAAGTAAGCATTTCTTGCATGTTCTCTTCCATTAAGAATAAACTATTTTATTTTCAATTCTTGTTTTTTATTGTTGGAATTGTATCACTTGTAAAATTATAATAAGGTAAAAGACAAAAGAAAAGAATTAATTTAGTAGCTTTTCAAGATCATTCCAAAAACTTGAGATGTTCAAAAATATATATATATTTTTTTGAGACAGAGTCTCACTCTGTCTATCAGCCTGGAGTGCAGTACATGATCTTGGCTCACTGCAACTTCTACCTCCCGGGTTGAAGTGATTCTCCTGCCTCAGCCTCCTGAGTAGCTGGGACTACAGACACACACCACCACGCCCACCTGGCTAATTTTTGTACTTTTAGTAGGGACAGGATTTCACCATGTTGGCTAGGCTGGTCTCGAACTCCTGACTCCAGGTGATCTGCCCACCTAGGCCTCCCAAAGTGTTTGGATTACAGGCACCCGCACCCAGCCTATTTTTTTTTTAATTGATATAAGTTGATAGTATCACCTTGAGATGCTATTGTACTACATTGGTGCTCCTTTATGTCGCAATATGCTTGAAAGTAATTTAAAGTGTTTCACTACCTTAATCCTAATTATATAATTACCTTTGCAGATTTATATGGAACATAGATTTTCCTTTGAAATTTTTAGCACTCATAAAATTATTAAAATGTAAAATATAAAAATAGCATAAATTCAAGCATACCTTAGCAAATAAATCAAGATCAGTCCTTATGGGCTGAATGCTCTCTGTTGTAGCTATTTAGCTCTGCTATTATTGCATGAAAGCAGCTGTATACAATCCTAAACAAATTAATGTGATTGTATTTAAATAATTTGATTTATGAACACTAAAATTTGAATTTCATTAAAATGTTTATGTCACAAAATATTGCCCCTTTGATATTTTTCAGCCATTTAAAAAGGTAAAAACCATTCTTAGTTTAGGACTATACAGAAACAGGCCATGAGTCAGATTTGGCATGATTCCTGATATAGATATATATGTGTATACATAAAGTATGTTGTACGTATAACAATGCATGCCAGTCATATGAACATTTACTTCCAGATGTAGGTAATTCCAGATTCTAATTTGCTTAATAGTGTCAGGATTCATGATGAACTACCCTTTATATACAAAAATACTTAGATCTATTAAGAGGGCTAGGGCAAGATCTAAAAGAGTAAATTTTCACTTTCTCACTTAATTAAAATGGATCAAGTTCCTATTATATGCCAAGTTCTATGCTAGGAAATGGGAACCCAGTGACCTAAAGAACACGATACCTGCCTACCAGGAACCAAAAATCTAGCAGAGGGAAGCAGACATGAAAATAATGAATGCTATAATGTGTTCAAGGTGGATGAACAGTGAAGGGAGGGAATATTTGATCCTACATGGAGATTAAGAAACAACTTCAAAGAAAAGGTTTGGGGGAATAGAAATCAGACATTCTGATCAGCTTTATTATTTTTTCTATATTTGAAATCAATATAGAAAAGAATCTTCTAGAATTTTTAATATAGAGACGATTGACTCATATAATGAATTAATTTCTGAATGTTATGTATTTGTGCAGTAGAGCTACCTACTGCTGTGGGTCTGCTCTTTGTAGATTTTTTTTTTAAGAATAGAAGTCATAAATGGCTACATCAAACTATTTTACAAAATTAAATACTTTATCAGTAGTTAGGAATGAAAGACACTTGGTACTCATAGATTTTTGAATGAATATATTGATTCAAACAAGCATAAATCATAGGCTATACTGATTATTAAAACCAGTAGGCAATACTTTTACTGCTTCCCTGCAGTATTATAAATTGTAATTTTCCTGATCTAACCCTTTATGAAATTCTTTGTAGAAGCTAAGCTGTCAAAAGCCTCTATATATCTGATTTTTGTGGTTCAGAAAGAAGTGTATGTGGGATTACATATACGTAGTTTTTTTAATGGGCATCTTAATCTGGTGCACACACACCTTACTCTATGTTTAAACTACATAGATTTCTGAAGATGAAATGTAAGTGTAAATTATGTGGATCACCTTTCAAGGATGAAGCCTGAATTGCAACAAATGAATATGAACACTGAATTATGATAATAAAACAGACTTTCTCTAAAAGTAATTAATAGACATTAATGTTATACTGAAATTCTAAAGACAATTTAAGGGGACAAGATTAAGTTTGCTTTAAAAATAAGTGTTTGGTAGTAGGGATGAAGGTTGGGATGTGAAGAGAGGAGATCTGTGATTTAGTAGCCATTACTGATACCTGACAACAATCATGTATGTTAATTTATTTTTGCTATTTGGCTCTATAAAAAGCATCCAAGTTGCAAGTAGCTAACTAGTGGGGAGGGGACCTGTCAGTAAAAGTATTTCTTAACAGTTCTGTACAAAGTGCTATGTAAACTAATTTTATGCCACTTTTTGCAAAATGAACTCTGACTCACTTACTTTGAAGATAATAGAATAGTAATCTTACAAAACACTTCAACCTAGGACATTAAAATATCATTATTTCTTTTGAAATCAAAACATTTGGTGTGTAAGCTTGCATTTGGTTCAGAAATATGGTGCTTTTCTTCTATAGAAGGATTGCGCTTCCATTTCATTGCATGTAATGATTTTGGATGCTGTCCTGAAAATAAATTAAAAGCTCTGTTTAAACATCATGTTAATTTAAAGAAAACAAAACATAGCTTAAAATACATTTGAACAGTCAAAGAATAGACACTGATCATTATTTGGAATAAGGATTTTTATAAGTTAATAATAATAGACTATATTTGTCGTATAAATGAACATTTTTCCAATAGTACCTTGCATATATGTAATGAAAAACTAAGTTTCCTGCCACTAGAAAAGTTTATAGTAGATGTAATTTAAAGTACAGAAGCAAAAGCAAGATAAAAGTAAACAGAATACCTTTCAAATATATTTGTAGCTTCAGTGAAGATAACTTCGGTTTTCTAAGCTTTATCTATAATTATTATATAATGTTGATACTAGTTATATAAATATCAAGATAATACTTATTTTTATTCTAACATATTTTAATAAATCAGCTAATAATATAAGGAGTGTCCGTTCACTTCTCTATTTGAGCTTTCTACTGCTGAAAAAAAAATTTGTTTCTTATTACCTAATATTACTGATTACTAAAAAAATCAAACTGAAATAACTTTGGGACTTAGAGTTCAAGAGGTGCTTGTTAGTGCTCGCTTAATGTGAATGCAGTTTATTTTTTGTAACAGAATAAATGTTTCATTCCCACTTTTCCCTCTTGTTCTACCCTGGCTTGTGTGGGGAAAAAAAAAAAAAAAATTTACATCAACATGTAACCACTTTCCCCCAAATGTTAGCATCCATTTTGTTGAATTATTACACTAAAATTCAGGTGTTTCGGTAAACCTAATACATCTTGTTTTTTACTCCTCTCTTCATATACTTTCCAGGGGATGCCTTTTCTCAGTAAAATGAACCTCCTTTGTCTATCTTTAACTAAAGGCAAACCTTTAAAATTTTAATAAGAGATATTTCCAGTATAATGAATTAAACCAAAAACTCTCTTTCTCCCTCCTCTTGTTTCTCATTTTGACCTCCCAAAACTTTCTAATTAAGGAGATTATAATCAAACCCCATACCAAGTTTTTGAAATCAGGTCTCAAAGTTGAAATTCAAAGTGACAAAACTAAGCTACATATCTGGCTTTTAGACCAGTTTTGTTAGACACAGCTCACATTCTGCCACCTCCATTTGTGAGTAAAATCTGTATTACTATTAGTATAATAAAGCTACTTTTGCAAATATTGTTCATGGATATAGATATGCACAAATAGGAATTTAGCTGCAAGTAAGTCAGAAGCTCCGATAAACTGTTTCTTAGCTTTGCTGAAGGCTTTGGGATACTACTTTTTGTCATAAATGTTAGATGTCAAATGTAAATATTACATGACTTAGAGTAGCCTTTCTACCCATCTAGATTATACTCTGCATTATCTTCATACAGATAAAAGGAATTATTGATTAGCTAGTGCTGCCTGAGAGGCAGTATGGTTTAGAGTTTGGATTCTGAACACGCACCACTTGGTCTCAAATTCTAGCTCTTTCTAGCTTTGTGACTGGGGAAGTTATTTAATTTTTTGTGCCTCCCTTTCCTTATCTGAAAAATGAAGATAATGGTATTATCTACTGAACTGTTGAGAGAAGTAAATAAGTTAATAGGCATAAAAGACAGGAACAATACCTGGAATATATCATGTACCGTTTAAGGGTGTGCTGTTACTGTTATGTAATTTTAAATTTGCTACTTCTTGTTGTCTTTTAAAATATCCCACAAGGAAGAAGTGGCAAACATGCCTTAGTATCCTAGTCCAGTATTTTGCAATTTTCATTTTTAATGAATTCTTTCTAATTATTCTATCTAGGAGATAACTGCATTCTCATCATGCTCTGGGCCTTTGAGAAGAGGCACTGTCATGAGCATAAGCCATTTTCATACTTGAAAGCACCCTGATATGGCGGAAAGATCATGCATATTAGAGTTAAAAACCTGAGTTCACGTCTTAGCTCTACCATCTCCTGCACTGGGACTTATGCAGGCTCTCAGCCCCGCTGAACTTCAGTTTCCTTGTCTATAAAATGGTATAGGGATTTGTATTAATTAGGGTTGTTTTAGGGATTAGCTAAACATACATCATCTAGCACCTAGTAAGCTCTCCATAAGTAATAGTTTTATAGCAGTAAATGTAAAGGTGATAAAATAATTTTATAGTGAGAGTTTAGTTATTGATCAGGTATAATCATACTAGGGACTCCTGTGCAAATTACTACTGAAAAGTATTAACCAGCAATTTATTATTTATCATTATGTAAATAATTAGACTACTCTTCAGATCATTGTTGCTACTGAAAGATAAGTCAACCTTAAGTTTCCTTTTTTGCTAGGAAAAGTAATCCAAGTTTCTTTACTTTCTGTTTCCAACCTTTATGTTTCGTCTCTAAATCTTCCAACCGATCATATCATTAATAAATCAGGGATACTAAATTAATACAGAGCTCACTGAGGGTCTGGTCAATTCCATTCATGTTGAAAAGAGCATAATCATTACGGCATGGTTTTCTATCAGTTAATCGCTTTTCTAACAGAATAACATTACTGACTTGTGTGGTTGATGAGTACCCTATGACCCCACTGTTCTTTTTTGTCATTTGGCTAGTCTTCAGCTTTCTTCTTTATAATTTTCTGCTTGCTTCTAAGTTAACTGTATCATTCGTTTCATTTATGACCAGGAAACACAAGAGGTGTTAAGTAGAAAATAACTTAGTTTATTTCCTTGCTGCTATGATATATGTAGTAAAGCCTTGCCAACAAAGGGAAAATATGGTGTGACCAAATGGGTAAAACTTTATTATCACCACCCCTCACCCTTGTTGCATCTAATAATGAAAATAATGTGTACCAGGCCACTTTGTTTTCAAGAAAAGATTTCATCAAAATACACCATTGCCAAATAGAAATAACATATTAAAAGAGTTTTCAAAAGATATACTTGCTGCTGTAGAAGACATCTTTTTCTATGCTTATCTCTATAACATATTAAAAATTGTTAAACCATTAAGATAAAAAGCCCAACACCTTATAGCTCTTGAGTCTTTTTTAGAGCTTCATTGAGTGCTTCATTTTTCGTTCATCATGTGAATGAGCCCATGGTTTCTATACTTTTATATGTCTGCATTGTATTATTATGCAAACTTAAAAACATCTTCCTGGGAAAAATAAAATATAAGCTAGTAAATTTCTTTGGTATAATTTTGATTAAATGTGCTGAAGACTGATGATGATTCTTTTTTTCCTGTTGACTATATTAGCGTGTGTTTAGGTGAATTCAGAATACAAATATGTGTACTGCTGTTTCACTTTTTAAGGCTGACTGCCTTTAAAAGCCCGAATTGAGAGAACTAGCGTGGCCAGAGGATTTTAGATTAAATCCTCTAAATGCATGCCCACTTAGAAGCTAAATTAACAAAACTCTCTTCATCAGCTTCTCAGGTTTTCTCTTGCATGCCCATTGTAGCTAGAAAAATCACTAGTAGAATGGACAGTGTCTTTGACATAAATTTAGAAGTAAAACTCACATGTACTTATTCTTCTACGTAGTGTCTCTTCTTGCAGTCAAAACAGAGCCCTTGAACAGCAGTGAAACCACAACCACGACTGGAGATGGAGCGCTTGACACTTTTACTGGGTCAGGTAAAGCCTTTAGCTCGTGTGTCCTTACGTACACATGGGGGTGCATCCACATCTTCCTCCTTGGGAATAAACAGCATAAGCATCCAAGCTCTTAGAGCTTTGATCTTTATAAAGTTAGCAACAAATTCTTACTTTCTATGACGAATTGTCATAGCAGTATGCATTTTTATAAATTATATTTAGAATAATTTTGCTTGATATTTTAGTTGACAGCAAAAGTCCCATGACTTTCTTGTTATGGATAAGTAAACCTAACTTCCTTCAAAATTATTTTATACAATATTTAAGTAATTTAATAATTAAGTTGTAGCAGCTGACCTTGCTTCTTCACCATACCTATTTAAATTGCATAAAAACTGCCTTCTGTTTAACATTCGAGATGTAAAACTATCCATTTGATTCCTTCTAAATAACCTTGTTTCCTCTCTGGGTTTAAAAAACTCCTCCTGCGTAAGCAGCTGAGTGACAAGTATTAAAGGTTAATGGGCTGCGGGAGAGAACATGCTGGTTGCATTAGAACCCAGCCTCTGAGAGTGCTGGTATGCTTCAAAGAGAACAATAGCATGTCTTTAAACATCAATCCCTTGAAAATATAAATACCTGATAACTCCCAGCTGGGCACAAAGGGCATGAATTGAGTTGACTTAATTAAAGATTTTTTTTTAAGTTACAATATTTATTTGGCTTATTATCTGGTGAAAGGACTTTTCTAACCTGAGGAGGAATAGGTGCATCAGAAAGAACATGAAACCTAGGAAAGTATTTGTGGTAATTGAATCTCAGTTCTGTTATTCTTCTTTAATATATTTTACGTTTATCCATATTCTCATGTTACAAGGATTTTTTTGTCAGTATGTTTTATGTAAAAATAGTTGAGATATGTCTTAGAGTATTATGTCATTATAGCATATATTTGATTTTTACAGATGATCTAATTTTACTGGTTCATACTGATTAGTAGCAGTTGCCATGTATTTACATAAATATTAGTACTCCAAGAAAGAAATAATAGTACATAAACTTTGCATAGAGACTCATATGTACTAATCCACATCTTTTCTAACAGTTTACCTGCCTCTCAGGAAATAAATAGGTATCAGTTCAGCATTCTGTATTGCACACTTACCATAGCTTTTGCAAACTTTCTGCAAAGTAAATCTATATGAACACATTTTTAAGGAAAGGAATGGAGTTGTTAACTTATTGGTGACTTACTTCATTAGTATACTACAAGTTAATTGAAAGGTGAATGACAAAACTATGAAGTGTTAGCCCCAAAAGGAATTTCAAAGCTTTCTGATCCATTTTATAGACAAGAAAAGTTAAAAGTGGTTAAGGCCATACAGTCAAGGCCTCACAGCTGGTCAGTGGTATAAATGAGTCTAGAACCATGTCCTGATAATCAGTCCCTGGATCCTTTCTGTGGTACCCCAGCAGGAAACAGATGGGAAAAAAATAGATATGAAGAGTCATCCTGTCTGAAATTCACTCACATTATCTTTGTAGATATTTTCCCAATTTTTTAAAGAATTATCTAGGGACGTACTGTCCAATAAGGTAGACACTAGTTATATGTGGCTATTAAAATTTGATAAAATTAAAAATTTTGTTTTGTGTTTTTATTTTCATAGCAATAATGCAGTAAGTATATTTTCAAGAATATTATCAATCAATTTTGAAAATCATCAAGTATGACTAGAAGCATTATGTTCTCAATATTTTCAGCAACCAAAATTTAACTGAATTTTCAAGTTTAAACACATTTCAAGTGTTTAACAGCTGCATGTGGTTAGCAGCTACCATATTGGACAACTCAGATACAGAACATTTCCAACACCATGGAAAGTTTTATTCCACAGCAGTGATCAGGGCAGGGAGTATCAATATCAGCACTGTTAAAGGCTTGGGCTAATTCTTTGTTGTGGGAGAGCTGTCCTCTGCACAGTGAGGTATTTGGCAACATCGTTGCATCTGTCCCAAAATGCCAGCAACACTTCCCCAGATGCTTCTGTACTAAAGAAACAACCAAAGATGTCTTACTAAAGACAACCAAAAATGTATCCAGACTGTTTAAGTGTCCCTGGCAGGCAAAATTCTCACCCCACCCCACTTCCCATCCCATTGAAAGTCACCAATCTAAGATAGCATGATAATAAGAATAAAACCTTAAAATTTCTTTGACACCATCAGAGAAACTGACAATAAACAGTAAACATTTATTTTAATTAATTTTCAGGGCATTTTGAAAACAGGCAGTTTTGCTTACTGCTGTGTGCATAAATGATGGAATGTAATGAGTTGAGTGTTTTGGTAGTATTTATAATTAATCAAATGACTGTGGGGAAAAAAACAAAGGTCTTTACAAGATATTCCAGAAATCATTCTGGAAATCAGGCTGCCCTTTGTGGGAGCAGTCTTTACTTTGATCTGCATAATTTCCAGTCACATTAATCCAACTTTGTTGTTCTTTTCAGTTATCTGCAAATTTCTGAATTAGAACAAAATGTATACATTTTAGTAAAGAAGCATAAACTTTCCTACGTGACCATCATAGTGTTCTGAGCCAAAGGTTTTGTGTTCTATTTAGAAAATGAACATATAGATGTTAATAGAAAATTGTAAAGGTTAGTTGAGCCTTTATAGTGTTGTGACTATATTATTCTAATAATGTTTAGATTTATCATTAGAGAGAAGAAAACATCTTATATATTCAGAATTGAGTTCATGTATGTGTTTTTTCTAAAATGTGTAATTTTGCTCTATGTCTTATTAAAAGCTACTATAATGAATATTTATCTTCATTATTCAATGTCTCTTTGGAAAAGTATTCTATTTCACAATATTGATAATAACTGATTAGTATAGCCCAAGTCTTGAGTATACCAAAGAGAAATTCTATAAAGAAGAGATGAAAGAATCTATAATTAAGCCTCATTTAACTATGTTTCTGTTAAATAAGTATTTGCTATTGTGAATTGATAAATTAGAATGAATATCCTTGGAATAACTCTATTATCATGTAATCTATATTTAATGCCCATTGTGTAGTAGAACAAAGGATCTGTTTTCATTAAGTTGATTTGAAAATTTAAAACATTCTATAAGTTTTAATAAATATGTAGAAAATTAATAGTTTATTAGCCAATTTATTTTCAACTATACATAGCAAGTTCAGTTAAGTTTTGGTTGCTGAAAATATTAAGAACTAACACCTTTAGTCAAATTTGATGATTTTCAAAATTGACTGATAATATTCTTGAAAATATACTTACTGCATTATTGCTATGAAAATGAAAATATTCTTTCTGTATTCAGAGCTTACAGGCAAAATAGCATTTTAAACACATTAAATTCTGCATGTTTGTGAAGCAGTAGATCACAAAGGTATGATCTGTATAGAAATATATCATGTTTCATAAAATAGTTAACAACCTAAACCTATTTGTCACTTTTACAATTCTGAAAGTTTAGCTTCAGAATTATTATGAACAACTCAGAAAGGACATAGTACTTTGAAGTATAACTATGATTGATTGGACTAAACTAATTCCAGCACTGCATTGTGTACTACTTTAATCTTTTTGAAAAGTGAATGAACAGCAGATGGCCTAATAAAGACACTCTGTGTGCTCGCTCAATGTGGATTGGCTCTGAGGGGACTGGCTCACACTTTAGAGTCTATATATTTGCAAAACATCTGTCTTAGTCAAGGCAGATAGTTAAAGGAAAGAGAAACTTCCAAGCTTTTGGATATATTCCAGTTTGGAGCCCCATGTTTGGATGAAATGTTAATAGGTCCTGACTTTCACCTTTAAGTTCTTCTCAGAAAAGTATTATCTCTGATAGTTCAAAGTATATTTGTAAATATAATTGCTACTGCATTTTGTGATTATGTTTTAAAGAAATTATCTGTGCTTTCTCGGTTATTACAGAATATTTTAGACTGCATTTTTAATTTTTCATCTGATGGGTAAAATGAGAGGAAATAGAATTACAATAGTATTTTACCATTAGAAAATGAAGTTTAGAACATCACACTTTTCTTATTTTGTATTGTATTTCAATTAGAATAAATATGGAGGAAGAGCAATGTATATTTGCCATCACATTTGGCATTTTAAAATGCAAAGTTTGCAAATTTTCAAAATTTACTTTTATATGATGAAGGCTTAATTACTCTATAATCAAATATACTTATTCATAGCATATTAATATATAAGCTCATGCTAATGATTTGAGAAAATGGAAGAGTGTTAAAGGGAATGATTTGTGATACTAATGTCTGTTTCAGGTTTTTATCACAAAACTCAAAGCAGTTTAATTAGGAGAAAGTGTTTAGGCAGCTGTTTCCTTTTAGAAAATGAATTTTTGGAAACATGTATTTAACAGGGTAATTTCTTCAAATTGGTTGTGTACACTCTAGTGAAATATATTTATGAAGCAACCTTTGGTGCACTGGTATTTTTGTGTCTTACAGTAATTACAAGTAGTGGCTACAGCCCCAGATCAGCACATCAGTATTCCCCACAGCTGTATCCTTCCAAGTAAGTGGTCAGTAGATTCTTTCTGTTTTATTAGAAAAATTTTCTAGCATCATCTTTATTAATCTGTATTCACACAATATGACAACTTTAAACTGGCAAACATTTATGTCTATACATGTATTATAGATAGTTGGATAGATACTTGGATAGATTAGGTATATAGATAAATATCCTGTACACATTTGAAATAGAGACATCCACATTTATCTTGATAATTCTCTTGAATTTTTATATATACCTTGAGAGAAATATCAAGCTCAAATTAGAATACACTGCTTTTTTGATGCAAATTATAAAATGCTGGCCGTCTAAAAAATCTAAAGAGATTACATTTTATCTATGTCAACACTTCATAATTAGTTCCATTATTGAAATTCTTTTATTGGGTTTCCAGTTCTAATAAACATATTTTTGGAAAATATGCTTTATTGTTTTTATAACTAATGTAGTCACTTTATTGAGGTCAGTGGCAGATATTTCTTAAGTTTAACTATAATTGGTTTGGAATCAGCCAGGCATGCCGAGATTTTGTTTTGCTGATACATACACATTTAAGTGTAGTATGTTATTTTCTGCAGCGTCTAGAGTGTCTGCCTTTACATATGTATAGACTAGAGGTTGG
>PVKP010037797.1:0-14270 GCA_004027715.1 Plecturocebus donacophilus | reverse complement strand
AGGTCAAGAGTTTGAGACCAGCCTGGCCAACATGGTGAAACCCTGTCTCTACTAAAAATACAGAAATCAGCCATGTGTGGTGATGGGCACCTGTAATCTCAGGAGGCTAAGGCAGGAGAATTGCTTGAACCCAGGAGGTGGACATTGTAGTGAGTCAAGATTGCACCACTGCATTCCAGCCTGGGAGATAGCGCAAGTCACTGTCGCAAAAAAAAAAAAAAAAAAAAAAAAAGTCTCCATTCCCATCCAGGTTGCTCTGAATGCCATTAATACATCCTTTTTCATGGTGAAGTAATATTCCCTCATATATATATATATATATATATATATATATATACCACAGTTTCTTTAACCACTTGTTGACTGATGGGCATTTGGGTTGATTTCATATTTTTGCCAATGTGAATTGTGCTTCTACAAATGTGTGTACAACTATCTTTTTTGTATGATGACTTCTTTTCCTCTGGGTAGATACCCAGTAGCGGGACTGCTGGATCAAATGGCTGTTCTATTTTTAGTTCTTTAAGACATCTCCATATTCTTTTCCACAGTGGTTGTACTAGTTACATTCCCATCAGCAGTGTAGAAGTGTTCCCTGAGAAAAATATTTCTTTGTGGTAAAACTGGCAAAAAGCATATTTTAAAGAAATCCCTTTTAGAAAGAATTTCATAAATCTCAAAGGGTCAGAAACAGAATTCTCAAAGTTTTCTAAAACAAAAGTGGAAAGAAAAGGTAGGGAGGAGTCCCTTCCATCATGCTAAAAAAGTAAAGTTAAACCTTTTATTTTTGATTTGTATTCACCCTTAGAAAGACAAAAAAAGAGAAGATATAATACAACAGGTGTTTTAGTCTTGTCTCTGAGATGATACTCCCCACGGAACATTCACACATGGCACATTCCATGGCTATGCCTGGGGCTGTGTCCAAATCCACTGTACACATTTAAACTCCATCCTTCCTGTCACTACTGCTCAGAAAGGCCATTAGAATTTAAGTTGATTAAAGTATAGTTCATCCATTCTAATTTGTAGTAAGGTGAGTCATGTACACAGATTTATAATCTAACTATTAATAGCAACAATTTACTTGTCATCTATGCTTCTTTAAATTACACCATGACATCATATTGGAGAACCACTAGAAAAAATGCAGAATAAAAGGAGGAAAAGAAGACATAGTGTATACCATTAAAAAATTATGTTAACATGTGGATTATTAATCCCTTCTTTCCTGTAAAAACAAGATGAAGTAAAATTGGAAATTATGTATATAAATGACCACATTGATAAGGTACATATGCAACAGCAGCTGCATCAGAAACAATTGAATTTCTCTCACCTTCCATTCCCCAAAGTCATGCTACTTCAGTCACAGTAACAAAGAATGCCAGTGTCTGGATACACAATTTTTATCCTACTGGAACCAGGTTACTTGTGCAAACCCACAGTCAGACATTTACAAAATGATTTAAATTGGGCATAGAAGAATAGCAGGAAATGCAGAAAGCATGGTGATCAGTGGCTGATGTGATTATGGTCAATTTTCTCTGGGATACTTTTTGTTTCTAAGTTTTAAAAAATAGAATGTATAATAATTATAATTATATTAACACTTGAAAACTGCTAATTCCATGATTTTCTGGATCACTTCCCCTAATTTTGTGCTAAGAAAAACAAGTATACATAGATTTATCTCCATTCCAGTGCCCTCTCTCTGTTAGCAACATGAAATATTCAGTTGTGAAGAACAACTGCTGAAGAGAGTAAAATAGTCAACAGTGTTGTACTTATTCTTTATGATTTCCACCATGATCTTGAAGACAATCTTATTTAAGACTAGCACTTTATCTTACACATAAATAACCTTTGGAGTCACATGTCTGAATTTTGTCATTTTCCATGTAGCTACATGCTAGTATCAGACCATTGAGTTTTAATTACATACTTTAACTGAGATGCAGAAATGAAGTGCATTTTTATGCATTCTTTTAAGAGAACTGTGTAAATCTTGATGCCTTTGAGATTCTTGAAAGCTAGTTATGCTCACCCCTATCCACAGCCTGCTGGCCCTGCTTCCTCTTCCCATTGCTTTGCTGGCATACATTAGCTCATAGCTCCACCACCACTTTGCTGGAGTGTGTATGGATGGACCACACTGCACTGCCCCCAATGGTAAGTACTGTCCCCATGGTCGCTTACCCTACCGTGTTGCTGCTGCAAGCACATGCACACATGGATACCACTGCCCCACCTTCACCTGTGCCCTGCCCTCACCAATGTGCATACATCCTGCCACGCTGCTGTTGCTGCTGGCCTGTGTGTATAAGTGTCAATCTGGCTGCCATGCCACCAAGAAATTCTTTGAAACTAATGAAAACAAAGATATAGCATACCAGAATCTCTGGGAGACAGCAGAGGCTTATTTATTTATTTATCTGAGACAGGGTCTTGCTATGTTGCTGAGACAAGACTGGTCTCAAACTTATGGGTTCAAGCAATCTGCCCACTTCAACCTCCCAAAATGCTTAGATTACAGACAAAAATCATACCAATGCTTGGCTTAAAGCATTGTTAAGAGGAAAGTTTATAGCACTAAACACCCATATCAAAGAATTAGAAAGATTTCAAATAAACAACCTAAAATCACACCTAGAGGAACTAAAACAACAAGAGCAAACCAACTGCAAAGCTAGCAGAAGATAAGAAATAACCCAAATCAGAGCTGAACTGAAGGAAACTGAGAGGTGACAAATAATACAAAAGATCAACAAATCTAGGTTTGGTTCTTCGAAAGAATTACTAAGATAGACTGCTAACTGGACTAATTACAAAAGAGAAGCTCCAAATGAACACAATCAGAAATGACAAAGTAGACATTACCATCTACCCCCACAGAAATACCAGAAGCCCTTAGAGAGTACTGTAAACACCTCCATGCATGCAAGTTAGAAAACCTAGAAGAGTTGGGTAAATTCCTGGAAACATACAACTGCCCAAGATTGAACCAGAAAGAAATTGATAACCTAAACACACCAGTAATGAACTCCAAAATTGAATTAGTAATAAAAAGCCTATCCACAAGAAAAAGCCCTGGACCAGACTCACAGTTGAATTTTACCAGATGCATGAAGAAGAGCTGGTATCACTCTTGCTGATGCTATTCAAAAAAATTGAGGAGGCACTCCTCTAACTCATAGTTGCAGCCAGCATTATTCCAATACCAAAGTCTGGCAGAGACACAACAACAACAAAAAAGAAAACTTCAGGCCAATCTCCTTGATGAATATAGATGCAAAAGCCCTCAACAAAATACTAGCAAACTGTATCTAGTAGCACATCAAAAAGTTAACCCATCATGATTAAGTAGGTTTTATTCCTGAGATGTAAGGTTGGCTCTACATTCACAAATCAATAAATGTGATTCATCACATAAACAGAGCTAAAAACAAAAAGCACATGATCATCTCAATAGATAAGATAAAGGCTTTAGATAAGTTCAACATATCTTCATGTTAAAAACCCTCAACAAACTAGAGGTCAAAGGAACATTCCTCAAAGTAATAAAAGCTATCTATGACGAAACCACAGCCAACATTATATTGAATGGCAAAAGCTGGAAGCATTGCCCTTGAAACTGGAACAAGACAAGGATGCCCACTCTCACCACTCCTCTTCAGCGTAGTACTAGAAGTTCTAGCCAGAGCAATCATGCAAGAGAAAGAGATAAAAGGCATCCAAATAGGAAGAGAGGAAATAAAACTATCTCTGTTTGCAGACAGTATGATTTTATACCTAGAAAACCCCAGTCTCTGCCCAGACACCTAAATCTGATAAACAACTTCAGCAAAGTTCATACAAAATCAGTACACAAAAATCAGTAGCATTTCTATACACCAACAATATTCAAGCTGAGTGCCAAATCAAGAATGCAATCCCATTTGCAATATCCACAAATACAATAAAACACCATGGAATACAGCTAAGCAAGGCAGTAAGAGATCTCTACAAAAAGAATTATAAAAACATAGCTGAAAATAAAAATCAGAGACTACAAAAGGAATGGAAAAGGATCCCATGCTCATGAACAGGAAGAATCAAGATTGTTAAAATGGCCATACTTCCCAAAGCAATTTACAGATTCAATGCTATTCTTATCAAACTACAAATAACATTTTCAGAGAATTAAAAAAAAAATTATAAAGTTTATATGAAAAAAAAAGAGCCCAAATAACCAATGTAATCCTAAGAAAAATAGAAAAGCTGGATGTGTCACATTTTCCAACTTTAGTACTACCAGGCTTCAGTAACCAAAACAACTTAGTACTGGTACAAAAACAGACACAGAATGGAACAGAATAGAGATTCCAGAAATAAAGACATACACTTACAACCATCTGATCTTCAACAAAATTGGCAAAAAAAAAAAAAAAAAAAAAAAAAAAAAAAAAAAAAAAAAAAAAAAAAAAAAAAAAAAAAAAAAAAAAAAAAAAAAAAAAAGCAGTAGGGGAAGGACTTTCTATTCAATAAATGGTACTGGAATAACTGGGTGGCTATTGGCAGAACACTGAAACAATCCCTTATACCATGTTCAAAAATCAATTCAAGATGGATTAAAAGTTTAAGTGTAAAACCTAAAGCTATAAAAATCCTTGAAGAAATTTTTAAAAATATCATCTGGACATAGTCCCTGGGAACAATTTTATGACAAAGATGCTGTATTAGTCAGGGTTCTCTAAAGGCACAGAACTAATAGGATAGATGTATATATAAAGAGGAGTTTATTCAAGAGTGTTGACTCACATGATCACAAGGTAATGTCCCACAATTGTCCGTCTGCAAACTTAGGAGCAAGGAAGTCAGTCTGATTCCCAAAACCTCAAAAGCAGGGAAGCTGACACTGCAGCCTTCAGACTGTAGTTGAAAGTCCAGGAGTCCCAAACATTGGAGTCCAATGTTTGAGGGCAGGAAGCATCTGGCATAGGAGAAAGATGTAGGCCAGAAGACTAAGACAGTCCAGTTTTATCATGTTCTTCTGTCTGCTTTTATTCTGGCTGCAGCTGGCAGCTGATTAGATTGTGGCCACCCAAATTGAGAGTGGGTCTGCCTCTCCCAGTCCACTGACAGAAAAGTTAATCTCCTTTGGCAACACCCTCACAGACACACCTAGGAACAATACTTTGCATCCTTCAATCCAACCAAGTTGACACTCAGTATTAACCATCACAGAGGCTAAAAGCAATTGTAACAAAATGAAAATTGGCAAATGGGACTTAATTAAATTAAGGAGCTTCTGCATAGAAAACAAACTATCAACAGAGTAGACAGACAACTTACAGAATGGGAGAAAATATTTGTAGATGGTGCATCTGACAAAGGTCTTATATCCAGCATATACAAGGAAATTTAACAAATTAACAAGCAAAAACCAAACAACCTAATTAAAAAGTGGGCAAAGGATATGAACGCCTCAAAAGGAGACATACACATGACTAACAAACACATAAAAAATGCTCAACATCACTAATCATTAGGGAAATGCAAATCAAAAACACAATGAGATACTATCTCACAGCAATCTGTATGGCTATTAGTAAGCCAAAACAAAACAAAACAAAACAGATGCTAGTGATGTGGCAGAGAAAAGAGAATGCTTCTTTTCTGCTGGTGAAAATGTAAATAAGTTTCACCATTGTGGTAAGCAATTTGGAGATTTCTCAAAGAACTCAAAGCAGAATCACCATACAACCCAGCAATCTCATTATTGGGTATGCACCCAAAGGAATATAAATCGTTCTACCATAAAGATAGATACATTTGTATGTTCATTGCAACACTTTTTACAATAGGAAAGACATGGAATCAACCTAAATGCCCATCAGCAGTAGACTAGATAAAGAAAATGTGGCACATATACACCATGGAATACTAAGCAGCCATAAAAAAGAATGAGATCACGTTCTTTGCAGCAACATTGATGGAGATAGAGGCCATTATCCTCAGTGAACCAACACAAGAATGGTAAACCAAATAGCACATGTTCCCACTTATAAGTGGGAGCTAAACTTTGAGTATATTTGGATGCAGAGAAGGGAACAACAGATACCAGGGCCTATTTGAGGGTAGAGAGATGAGTGAGGGTGAGCGTTGAAAGACTATCTATTGGACACTATGCTTATTACCTGGGTGGCAAAATGATCTGACACTAAATCCCTGTGGCATACAATTCACCTCTATAACAAATTTGCCCATGTAACTCTGAATCAAAAATAACAGTTTATTAAAAATAAATCTAAAATAACATTTTATAAAAATAAATAAATGGAAATAAAACTGCCTATTCTATAATCAAAGTTACTATAAAATTGTATTTTAAGAGTACACGTGAAAATACATTAATAAACATAAGAGTACTCTACAAATGTGCAAGTGTTTCATGTTGGTGAGAGCTCACTATATTCTGAGAAAAATCTGAGTAAAAGGGAAATTACTTTCTTCCTTAATTTCATCCTTCCACAACTACTCATTGAGTGATGAATCTGGAACAGGTATAACTGTAGGCACTTAGTATGTAACAGCAAACAAGTTCAGTGAAGTTCTTTTTCCCAAGGTTAATAACTGCAACAAAACTACCACATAACAATAAACCAAAATTAATCTCTCTCAAGCCAAATTAATAGTTTAATGGTTACTTACAACTTAAAAACTAATTTAAATTTAATTTTGTCAAAGATAGATAAAAGAGTCAGTTATTGAAAAAAGCCATCTATCATGGCTTTTAAATGATATTTCAAATGGTAACTTAGGGAGTACAGTAATTGATACTGAATGAATTCCATTATGGTTCTTGTGTCTGATAATTCTATATTTTATGTTCCTTAAGAAAAACTAATTAGAACAAATTAATAATAATAATAATTTAGAAAGTTTAATATTAAGCCATTTAGAGATTATAAATGCAGATCCCATTTCCCACCCTACCTGTGCAACATTTGTTTATCCAGCATAGAAAATATTAGCATTTGATTCAAACTTTTTTTTCTTTTTTGAGATGGAGTCTCACTCTGTTGCCCAGGTTGGAGTGCAGTGGTGCGATCTCAGCTCACTGCAACTGCTGCCTCCCAGATTCAAGCAATTCTCCTGTCTCAGCCTTCTAAGTAGCTGGGATTACAGGTGTGTGCCACCATGCCTGGTTAATTTTTTTGTATTTTTAGTAGAGACGGGGTTTCACCATGTTGGTCAGGCTGGTCTCAAACTCCTGACCTTGTGATCCACCTGCCTCGGCTTCCCAAAGTGCTGGGATTACAGGCGTGAGCCACCAAGCCCAGCTGATTCAAATTTATAAAAATATTTCCATGACTTTGTAACAGAATGCAATTTACTAAATAATTAAATTGTCTTCAGAAACCCTTTCTTGGAGAAATTGTTGAAGGAGGGAGTAATGAGAAAACTGGTAGGCCAATTTGTCCCTTTTAGTATTATCATGGGTAAAACATATAAAAATAATGAAGCCAATGGAAAAGCAACAATTTAAATCAAGCAAAAAGATTATCAGAATAATGTTATTGCAACACTAGTAGGAAGAAATTTAAATTTTGTTTGGCAATTTGAAGTAAGCTATATAGGATTTCATTAAAATTGGAAAGAATTACTCAGTTTAAATGTATTTGTAATATTAACTAACATTGTCTTTATTGGTTCTATAAACCCATAAGATCCACATATAAATTCATATAAATATTAATGTTTATAAGAGTTTTTAAAAGTATCATAAATAACCATGAAGCAAAAGCCCTTGTAATCTTTGCTGTGATTTCTTTGCAATCATCCATTCATCTGCTTTCTATGTTATTTCCTGAAATATTCCACTTGAAAGAAGATCGAATTAATTGTGTTCACCTTTGCTCTAACCGGTTTATATTCTTCTAGGATCACTTCACAAAATTTACTTTTAAGCTAGCCGCACATTTTAGAAATGACCTTGGTTTTATTGCATGTCTCTAAAGACATTTATCTTTTTCATATAGGGGATAAAACAGCTTTTTGTAGGAAGATATCAATGGCCCTAGTTCAGAGTAGGTATTTTCTAGGGTAATTTGCCTCTCATCAGTTTCTCTCTTCTTTAAACCTACATTCAGTTACATGCATTCTGATTATTAATTACCATAACAATAACCTTCTATGTACTTTTTACATGCATGTTCACTGTATAAATCAATATTAGTTGAATGTTTTCATTTGACATTTCCATACTGAAGATGTTCATAAGAGGTGCTCTGTAAAATAAATGAAAACAAAACCCACATAGTATATTATTGAGGGATTTCAGAATATTTGAAATAAGAAGATTCTAAACACTTTCAAATTAGAAAAACTTAAAAGGATCAAGAAACAAAATGTAATTGAATTTCCTATTAGCAATATTTGAAGCGAGATGATGAAACAAAGTCCATGTGTTCTTTATTAGGAAGCTACTGGAAAATGCATTCCACTAAAATGGGAGGACATCTAAAGCGGACAAAAGAGACATAAAATATACAAGAGACATGCAGGGAGACATGTAGGGGACCCACGATTGTGGTCACAACGCTCTCAGGTTATGACCCATGCAGTACCCAGCAGGCAGGCAGTCCATACTGGACCATGTCGGGAGACTTCGGGAAGTTGTCTCCAAGGAATGAAGTTAATAGAATCTATGTAGTAGGTTTCAACTTAGTGAGAAAAGAGTCACACAAATCAGGAGCATGTGGGAGATGAATTAATAACATAATAAACAAAGGAAACAAGTAAAGCAAGACTGCAGGGAGGAAACAATTATAGAAATCACCATTGTGTACTATGTGGCTTTGTACCGAATATTAAACTGTAAAGATGATGTGACAATACCGGGGAAATGGAGAAATTAGTGTGCTTATGGGCTAGGTAGTGGTAGAGAAAAAGAATTAAGTCTCCACTTCCATAATGCCAAGTTCATTGATTATGCCTAAAACTGAAAATTCAGAGTATGGCAATCTAAGTAGATTATATAGAGATAGAGTACTAAAAGAGTTAAAACAGTTGCCAGGAGGATGGAATGGAAGCAAGCGGTATGGAAGGAAGCAATGTACAATTGTTTGCCTCGTTAAATATGTATGACTGTGCGGAACTGTTTGACTGAATATGTGCATGTATAACTGAAAACTTTTTTTAAATTAAAAACTACACACTTTATTCATAAATGATTAAACATTTCTGATCATATCTAAGTGGGATTTGGGAAGATGAACACAAGCTAATAAAAATGAGTGGATAATTGTAACGGAATATACTAGAGTTCATATAATTTTATCGAAATGTTACTCAACTTAAACTCAGTAGTTTGAGTGAATCATTTATGATGCATAGATGACAGCAGAAAAGAAAAAACCTGTTTTAAAAGTGATCAATTAGGCCAGAAGCAGAGGCTCATGTCTGTAATTCCAGCACTTTGGGAGGCTGAGGTGGGTGGATCATGAGGTCAGGAGATGGAGATCATCCTGTCCAACATGATGAAATCCCATCTCTACTAAAAATACAAAAATTAGCTGGGCGTGGTAGCGGGTGCCTGTAATCCTAGCTACTCCAGAGGCTGAGGCAGGAGAATGCTTGAACCAGGGAGTTGGAGGTTGCAGTGAGCCGAGATCTCACTCTGGTGACACAGCGAGACTCCATCTAAATAAATAAATAAATAAATAAATAAATAAATAAATAAATAACTGAATGGATGAATGAATAATCGATTTATGTCTTTTTCCTGATTATGAAAGAAATGACTTTTCCAGCTGTCATTGTTTGCTGTAGTCAGGTGAGGTGCTTCCCTTGACATCTTGCCACCCAGGAAAATCTTTCTTGTTATCCTACAGGTTGAAGTTGGATATTCCTAGTATTCTAAGTGTGCTAATTTCTCCGTATTCTTGGATATTATTCTTCCTTTCCAATCAGAATGTGGTGTTTGTGACCAGTCACAGCAGTCCTTTTTTTTCTTGACTCCATAAATGTTGACCAGCTTGAAAGTCTAACGTCAAAACATAGTAAGTGTAATCAAGTGGAGGAAAGAAAAGCTATTTGAAAATGGTTGTCTCTCCCTACCTAATGTATAGGTTTTTGTGAAAATGTTCTTTCTGTTATTATTTTTAAGACTGCCTAAGACTGAAATAGTTTCCTCATTGAATAAGCTATAAAGAATGAATACATCCAGATCAGGGTCAATCTGGTCTTCAAAGACCTCCTAGTTTATGTGATTAACTTTAGCCAAAAGAGAAATCATATAGTTATGACATCTGAAAATCACTTTGATAAAACTGCGTATGTGGTGACCCAGAAACGTTTAGACCTTGTCACATAAGAGTAATTGTGACAATGTAGATTATTTTTTTCTTTGTGGTCAATACTCACTGGATCAAAATAGCTATAACCCTCTGTGCTTCTGTCTGCCCTGGCTTCTTTCACTTAATTGGATTCCCCTTCGGTAACTTCATTCCTCCACCAGCCCCACTTCAGCTTTGTTTTCTAGAGAGATATTCTTTTTAACTTAAGATTGCATTGGTATCCATTCTGTCCTTCCATTTTGCAATGGAGAAAACAAAGAAAGTGTTAAGGAAGACGTGGTGTTCACGATTCCCACAGAATGACTTGTAAATAAGATGTTTACTGTGATAACACAGTCAAATTAGAATTCATAGTTCCTTTTTCTGAGATGTGTCAAAATAATGCATGGGAAACTCTAAAAGTAAACAAGTGCATCCATTTCAGACATTGGTATCTTAATAAGCAACACATATTTAACAGTTTTGGCCCTGCACGAAGACTGTGCAAATCCAATAAGGTGAAAGAATCTTTTCTTTGTTAGCTCTGTCTTCCTTTTATTTACCATTATTTCTTACTACATATACAAATATACATAGTAAATATGTTTCGTATCATATATACTAAGAAATATACTTACATGTACTATATATTTGGTAGAAAGAGAACAGAGATTGTGGACTATAACATTTTCCTTGAACAACTCTGATATTCTTACCTTCATGACAAAGTATGAAATCCTTACAATGGTATATTTGTTGTCTCCAGAGTCCTTGGTTATAATAATTTCCATTGTATTACCTGGTATCTAATCAGTCCATTCACTGAGGTAAAAGTCAAAGCCTCTTTCTAAATAGAATTATAGTCTAGACTGATACCTCACAAACAGAATAATTCATTTACTAAAGAGGTTTCTGAGAATAAAGAACATTTTGCTATACCATAGGTGTGGCTATTATTTGTCTCACTAATGTCCTCTTTATTTCTGTTACCTATTGGCTTAATGGTGATTTGGGAATTTTTTGTTGGAGAAATGAGTCTTGTGGGACTCTTTGAAGTAGGGTAAGAAAATTGCTTTTCTGTTTTCCTAAGCCTGGTCAGAATGAAAAAATGAGAATGAATTAATAAGTTGAAAATATTCTATTTTTTGCCATTCAAAATTAAATATTTATAAACTATTTGGAATAATAAAAGACTTTATTCCATCAATATATGAACAATTTGGACTGATGATAATAATGTAATGATTTGCTTGACTTATTTCCTGTGTATCAGTTTTTTAACAAAAAGACAACGAAAACGCTTTTATCATGGTACTTGGTGCAAACAACTCATGCAAAAGTTACCAGCTGACAGTCTCATGAATACGAACATCGTGAATATAGAACATGTCATAAGCAAGGGCCAGCTTTAGGAAAGGAACCATTATATAATTTACATTCTATTGAATGAAATAGTTCTTTGAATTTTATTCCATAGTCCATGATGTTCTGGGAAGACTTTCTTTCTTTCTTTTCATTTTTTTATATAATTGAAATAAGGCTGTTAAGAATATGCTTGTCAACTCAGTTCCAGCACAATGTTCTATTAATTCAAATGGTACCAGTGGAGTGTACATTTTGTTGTCATGTGGATTTTGGGAAGTCTATGGAAGATGCAACAAAGGAGTCCAAACTTCTAAGAAGCTTCTCAATGGCATTTCTATGAGGCTCTTACTTTCTTTGAACATGGATAGAAAAGTTAATAATAAAGAATTCTTATAAAATCCTCTATGTTTTATTCAGTAAATAATCGATTGGAATAACTTTCTAAATTAAAAATGTTTAAACTTCAACTTCATCATTAGTGGATGCTACTTAAAGATAAAAGCAATTGTATCTAATGCTTGTAGATTTAATGTACTTTTATTTATTTATTTTAAAAATATTTAAATTATCTGTAACTTTTATTATATTTTGTTATTTTAAAAACCTTTATTTTAGTTTCAGGGGTACATGTGGAGGTTTGTTTTATAGGTAACTTGCATGTCATGGTGGTTTCATATACAGATTATTTCATCATCCAGGTGATCAGCATGATCCCCAAAAGGTAGTTTTTTCAATACTCACCCTCCTGCAACTCCCCCACCCTAAGTAGGCCCCAGTGTCTCTTGTTTCCTTCTTTATGTCCATGTGTTCTGAATGTTTGCCTCTTACTTATAAGTGAGAACATGCAGTACTTAGTTTTCTGTTCCTGCATTAATTCTCTTCGGAAAACAGATTTCAACTCCATTGATGTTGCTGCAAAGGATATGATCTCATTCTTTTTTTACGGCTGCATAGTATTCCATGGTGTATATGTACCACATTTGCTTTATCCAGTCTACCATTGGTGGGCATTTAGGTTGATTCTATGTCTTTGCTATTGTGAGTAGTGCTGTGATGCACGTATGTGTGCATCTGTCTTTATGGAAGAATAATTTATATGCTTTTCTGCATATAGCCAATAATGGGATTAATGGATCAGATCATAGTTCTGTATTAAGTGGTTTGAGAAACCACCAAATTGCTTTCCATACTGGTGAATTAATTTACCTTCCCACAAGTGTATAAGCATTCCCTTTTCTCCACAACCTCACTGACATTTGTTCTTTTTTTTTGACTTTTTAGTTATAATTATTCTGACTGGTGTGAGATGGTGTCTCATTGTGGTTTTAATTTATATTTCTATAATGATTAGTGATGTTGAGCACTTTTTCATGGGCTTGTTAGCCAACTGTATGTCTTCTTTTGAAAAATGACTATTCATGTCCTTTGCCCACTTTTAAATGCTATTGTTTTTTGCTTGTTAATTTGTTAAAGTTCCTTATAGATTCTGCGTATTAGACCTTTGTCAGATGTATAGTTTCCAAATATTTTTTCCCATTCTGTAAGTTGTATGTATACCCTTTTGATAGTTTCTATTGCTGTGCAGAAGTTCTTTAATTAGGTCCCATTTGTCAATTTTTGTTTTGTTGTGATTGCTTTTGGTGTCTTCATCATGAAATCTTTGCCAGGGCCCATGTCCACAGTGATATTGCCTAGGTTTTCTTCAAGGATTTTTATAGTTTTAGGTTTTACATTTAAGTCCTAATCCATCTTGAGTTGATTTTTCTATATCGTATAAGGAGGGGGCCCAGTTTTAACCCTCTGATTATGGCTAGCCAAGCTATTCCAGCACTATTTATTGAATAGAAATTCTTTTCCCCGTTTCTTGTTTTTGTTGATTTTGTTGAAGATCAGATGATTGCAGGTGTGTGGCTTTATTTCTCGGCTCTCTATTCTGTTTCATTGGTCCTTGTGTCTGTTTTTGTACCAGTCCAATGCTGTTTGGGTTACGGTAGCCTTGTAGTATAGTTTGAAGTCAGGTAATGTGATGCCTCCAGCTTTGTTCTTTTTGTTTAGGATTGCTTTGGCTATTTGGGCTCTTTTTCATTTCCATATCAATTTTAGAATTTTTTTTCTGATTCTCTGAAGAATGTTATTGGTAGTTTGATAGAAATAGCATTGAATCTGCAAATTGCTTTGTGCAGTATGACCATTTTAATATTAATTCTTCCTATCCATAAGCATGGTATGTTTTTCTATTTGTTTGTGTCATCTCTGATTTCCCCTCCTTAATTCATGCTATGAGATGAACATAATTATCAATATAATGAACATCTATGAGATGAACATAATTATCAAAATAATGGCAAAACCAAAATTACTTTTGCACCAAACTAAACAACTTGGGGAAACTTCTAGATCACTCCTTTTTGTTTATGAATAAATAATATATTTTGCTACTTTATATGGGGATAAAATATACCTTAGTGATGAGAGACTTTTCCCCCGCAAAACATCATCTTCATCTCCCTAAAGCCAAATTGTTTTAAAAACTCCAGTATGATTTGAATTAAACAGTTTATTTTTCGTGCAAGTTCAGACAAT